>CACSLK010034050.1:1871046-1882809 GCA_902706635.1 Striga hermonthica | reverse complement strand
TTGCAAGTAACTGATATAGTGATCTTCGGTACGCCCGATGACGACCCACTTATCTATATGCAAAACAACAGAACGTGAAACTCATTTAACCAAACATAATTCTCATTCATCAAGGAATAACAAGTGTAATATCCACTAAAGCAAAGCTTAAGTATATAACACCAACATCTTGCACTTGGATTGCTTTTAGGGAATAGATTTGGACACTCTAATGTTCCAAGTGCTCAGCTGAATTTTTATAGTTTAGTTTTCCCCTTGAACCAAGTTTATGGGATCTCCATTCAGCAAGGTAAGGTTCCCACTATGATCATTCTTTTCATTGTGGATTTTTAATCCCATTCCCTCTAGCAGTATTCCCAATTGATCTCTATTCAATCCTTTAGTAAAAGGATCAGCCAAATTTTCCTTAGACTTTACGTAGTCAATGGAAATAATACCATTTGTGATCAATTGGCGAACGATATTATGTCTACGACGAATATGTCTAGACTTACCATTGTACATGTTACTTTGCGCCCTTCCTACAGCTTGGATATCACAGTGAATCATCACAGGCGACAAAGGTTTATTCCAACATGTAATATCGGATAAAAAGTTTCGAAGCCACTCGGCTTCTTCACCAGCTTTATCTAAAGCTATGAACTCCGACTCCATGGTTGACCGAGCTATACAAGTTTGTTTTGTGGACTTCCACGAAACAGCTCCTCCTCCGATACAGAAGACATATCCACTTGTGGAGTGAGAATCTCTCGAATCCGATATCCAGCTTGCATTACAGTACCCTTCAAGTACTGCTGGATATCTCGAGTATTTTAGCCCGTATTCAAGAGTGTACTTTAAGTACTTTAGTACCCTTTTCAAAGCATTCCAGTGCTCATGACTGGGATTGCTCGTAAATCTACTCAACTTATTCACCGGATAGGCCAAGTCTTGTCGTGTACAGTTCGTCAAGTACATTAGACTTCCTATTATCCGTGATATTCCAATTGAGCAGCTGGTTGACCTTTATTGGCTTCCAGATTTACGCTAAGATCAAGGGGTGTCCTAGACAAAGGACCTTCATAGGCATTAAATTTCTTGAGCACTTTCTCTACATAATGAGATTGTGACAAGACAATTCCATCTTGGGTTCTGATAATTCTTATTCCAAGAATTACATAAGCTAAACCCATATCTTTCATGTCGAAATTTCTTTTCAACATTCGTTTCGTATCCATGATCACGTCATGGCTACTCCCCATGATCAACATATCGTCTACATATAAACATACAATTACATATGTATTTGATGTGTTCTTAACATAAACACATTTGTCACATTCGTTGATTTTGAACCCATTTGACAACATCACGTCATCAAATTTTAAATGCCATTATTTCGGAGCTTGTTTAAGTCCGTACAAGGATTTAATCAATTTGAACACCTTTTTCTCTTGTCCAGGTGCTACAAAACCTTCTGGTTGTTCCATGTAAATCTCTTCTTCTAATTCACAATTCAAGAATGCCGTTTTGACATCCATTTGATGAATCTCAAGATTGTGCAAAGCAGCAATCGAGAGAAACACTCTAATTGACGCTATACGCGTCACAGGTGAATAGGTATCAAAGAATTCGTACCCTTCTTTTTGTTTAAAGCCTTTGACCACTAATTTTGCTTTAAACTTATCAATCGTTCCATCAGCTTTGTATTTTCTTTTTAGGATCCACTTGCATACTAAAGATTTACAACCCGCAGGGAGATCAACCAACTCCCAAGTATGATTTTGTATAATGGACTCGATTTCGCTATTTATAGCTTCTTCCCAGAGTGGTCCATCTGGACTAGACAGAGCTTCCTTAGTGGAACTCGGTTCATCGTCCAACATATACGTAATAAAATCAGATCCAAACGTTTTTGCCATTTTTACCCTTTTACCACGTCTCGATTCTTCTTCTTTATCTTCAGTACCATCTGGTACAGAACCTCTAGCAGTTTCATACGTCCTTTTGTTAGAACTAGATTCTGCCCTTTCCTTCAAAGGAAAAATATTCTCGAAGAATATAGCATTCCTCGACTCAATAGTGGTGCCAACCGATACCTCCGGATTTTCTGATTTATGAACCAGAAATCTATATGCAGTACTATTGTATGCATATCCAATAAAAATACAATCGACCGTCTTAGGTCCGATTCTCATTTGTTTTGGTTCAGGAACTGAAACCTTAGCAAAACACCCCCACACTTTCAGGTATTTATAAGACGGCTTATGATTTTTCCACATTTCGTAAGGAGTCTCATTTTTTCCTTTAGGTGGTATTTTATTCAGAATATGATTTGCTGTTAAAACAGTTTCCCCCCCACATATTCTGGGGTAATCCTGAATTTATCAACATGGCATTCATCATCTCTTTTAAAGTCCGGTTCTTGCGTTCAGCAACACCGTTCGACTGTGGAGAATAGGGGCCGTCTTTTGATGAATTATGCCATACTCAGAACATATTTGTTCAAAAGGAGCTACATACTCCCCACCCCTATCACTTCGGATTATTTTAATCTTTTTGCCGAGTTGATTTTCAACCTCGGTCTTAAAATTTTTAAAAGCTTCCACGACCTCGTCTTTGCTTCTTAAAAGATATAAGTAGCAAAACCTTGTGCAATCATCAATAAAAGTTATAAAATATCTTTTACCCGTTCTTGTTTGCACAAACTTCAAGTCACATACATTAGTATGGATTAAACCCAACGGTTCAGTATTTCTTTCCACCGAGTGAAAAGGTAATTTAGCCATTTTGGCTTCAACACAAATTTTACATTTTTGTGTGATTCAATTTTAGAATTAGGAATTAATTCTAAGTTCATCAACCATTTAATTGCATTTAGATTCATATGTCCTAATCTAATATGCCATAAATCAGAACACTCTATGATATAAACAGAAGAACGATTTTCATTATCAGTAGAAACGGTTACACGGCTCACAGCCATTACATTCATTTTAAATAAACCCTTGTCGAGATAGCCACGACCAAGGAAATTACCATACTTGCTAAGAATAAACTTCTTAGCTTCAAACACTAACTTAAAACCATGCTCTACAAGAAGAGATCCGGAGACCAAATTCTTGCGGATGTCTGGGACATGCAGCACATCCTTAAGCTTCAACTCCTTTCCAGAAGTCAGCTTCAGCACCACGTTGCCAACTCCAGCCACATCAGACGAGGAGGAGTTGCCCATGTGGAGCTTCCGACCAGTTGAAGTAGTGTAATCAGAAAACAACCCCTTGTCGGAACACACGTGGCGAGTGGCACCAGTATCAATGTACCACGCCATTGGGTTATCCACCAAATTGGCTTCAAACACCACAGCCGACATATCCATGTCGGTTAGTTCACTCGGCACAAGGCTATGTTCAGCAACGAGGGCACCATGTTGTGCCTTCTTCAGACCAGCCTTTTTAGGCTTCTTGCAGTCCTTAGCCATATGGTTCGGCTTTCCACAGTTGTGGCAATTGCCGGTAAATTTCCACACTTTGGCAGGCTGGTGCTTCCCTTTGTTAAGGGGCTTCCTTTTGCCCGAGTTGCCTTGCTCCAGCAAGTTGGCACGAGCTCCCATCATCGGGGCCTTCCCCGAAGACTTCCGATTGTCCTCTTCAATACGAAGACGAACAACCAGATCTTCAAGACTCATCTCCTTCCTCTTATGCTTGAGGTAGTTCTTGAAGTCTTTCCAACCCGGCGGCAGTTTCTCGATCACAGCCGTAACTTGGAATGACTCGCTCAGAGACATTCCTTCAGCATGAATGTCGTGCAAGATGAGTTGGAACTCTTGCACTTGAGACACGACGGTCTTAGTGTCGACCATCTTGAATTCCAGAAATCTAGGAGGTGTCCATTACAACTGGACTCCATGAAATTTCAAGTAATAAAGAAACTTCATGCTCAAGTATTTTTTTTTTCTCGACCAAATTTAAAAGATACTTTAGTCATGTTGTTGCTCTACTCCGAACTTATACTTCTTGAATTTTCTAAGGCTTGGATTTGTGTTGCGTAAGACACACATTACTCAACCTTCAAAATCATTAGTAAAGATGATGGAGTACGAAAAACCTCTTCTAACTTGAGTTTCGAAAGGTCTACATACATCAACTCAAACATTCTTCGCTTATGTCCCTTTTCCAAGAAAAGGACTTATTGGTATCATTTCATTTAAGACAAAATCCACAAATCCATGTTACTCAAAGTCACATGGTGCTAAATAATCTAATTTACTCAACTTTGTCTCATTAATGTGACCAAATCTATCATGCTATAAGAAAATGGAGATTTTACGCATTACTTTAAAAATTTTGTTTAAATTAACAAATTTTATGCAGTGTCCGCAACACCTTGTGCCTTGAAACACGTATAACCTCTCTTCCAACGCCATTTTCTTTACAGAAAATATATCATTGAGCAATTTCAGTTTTTTGTTCATCATTTCCTTAGGCTTCTTGGTTGTAGGCCTAAAAACAATTTTAGTCTGGCTTCTACATATTCTTACCCTTGGGTTAGCTTTTGTAGAAGAACGCACCATGAGTACAACATTTCCTTATAGTGAATGACTTATAGTCTTGAGCATGTAGTGCAACTAAAGCATTATTGTACTCGTATTATTTCATACATAAATTCACAATGAAGTTAAAATATGAAATTGGAGCGACTGTAAGATGATATTCACAGTGACGTGATCTGGGAGCTTCATTCAAATGAAGTCAGACTCCCAGTCAGTCAAATCATCTCTACAACATGCACAAAAACTTTATCCCATCATGTAGTCTGCATTTGAAGAGATTTCTCAACAGTTCAAACTCCAAGGTTTAAGACTGAGGGTCATAAAGTCTCTTTAAATGCTTTCGCATTCATTGGGATTCATCCTACCATATCGTCTCTTCAACCTAGTTGACGTAGAGAACAACAAGACACATTTCACTGAAATTTTATCATCATAATACTTCTTATGAGTATCATGGTCAAACGCATAGTACCCAGAAAAAGTCTTATTAGTTACAATGGACACCTCTGTATCGAACACATATTCAATCCATTTTTACCACAACAACCACAAAAAGTGCAGCCAATCTAGATATTTTGGTCCAGTCAACTTATTTGTTTACATCACACATTTCAATGATAAATACAAAATTCTATTCAACCTAGAGAAAAATATAAAATAGGAATTGACACAACTTGATCACATTTGTTAACTACATTAACATGGATTTTAATTAATTTAGCTCCCACTATTTTACATACTCTGCGACCCCTCAGAAGAGTACGGACTCATATCAAATATAGTCATAGTGAGCCAAGATCCACATTCATTCTATCATAGCCCCAACTATGGCTTATCACTATAATGGATGTATTGGTAGGTCTCTAAACCAATTGTAAACAATTACAACTCTTGGTTTATCAAATCTAATTTGAGCGACGTCTTTAGATCATTCCGACGCTATGGCAACAAGAATTAACTAAGTAAGTCAAAACCATCACACGATCATAAACATATGTATTTAGGAATGAGTCTGAGCCTCGTAGACCTAAGCAAACACTAGGGTGTAAATACTTTTGGACGAAGAGGTTTTTGCACTCATTCAATTGTGATGGGTGACTTCATGCATCCAAGATGAGACTTATATTATTAGGGAATCTTTTGAACAGGGTATTACATATCTAATATTCAAACAAGATCCAACTAATATCACATATCGGGCACCGCTTATCCGAGCATAATATGACGCGGTCCAACAAACACTGGGCGCCGTCTACCCAGATAATATATCATGCGCTCCGACAAATACTGGGCGCCGCCTACCCAGACAATATAATCGCGGACACTATCTAAAATAAAATAAACTATTTAATTTACTTAAGTTAGACACATAGGAGCAAATAATTCAATTATCATGCATTTATAATATTCCAAACACATAAATATTAACAATATGTATTCAAAATACATACAAGCAAGTAATCTAACTACTCATGCTTTTATATGGTTCTAAACACACATAATAATGATGTATTCAAAATACATAAGTCAAACAAATTCATGGATCAAAATAATGTGCTAAAATATTCATCAATATTTCTAAAATTTTGAATTGTTAAACAAGCTCGAAGCTTCTTTTGTTCATTAAATATTTCAAAAATATTTGAGAGACGTTGGACAATAGTTTTTAGTTTGAAATATACCCCAAAGGGCTAATTTAAATTTTAGGGATTCTTCGGAAATCTATATATATATATATATATAAAGGTTTGATTATTTTTTAAATTGTAACTATTTCTCTCCAAAAAAATTCTATTTACAATTTTGGGAAATTAATTCAACAATTTATGGTATATTTCAAATGCTCAATTATGGAAATTGCGGCTCATTATTTAAGGAAATAATTAAGTCATATAAATATTTTTTTAAGATACCTTAATTACTCAATTAGTTTAATAATTTATGGTATATTTCAATAATCAATTATAATAAATTTATTTTTAAGACATCTTAATTACTCAAGTCATGTGAATGGGCTGATTTACCCAAATATGGAAATTTGGGCTGCAATATAAATTATGTGTTTTGGTATAAAAAATCCATTTAAATTGTAAAATTATTATCTAACAAGTGTTTTATATTTTTCGTGTAATTCTTTTTTGAAATACATTTTTAATATACTTTAATTACGCAAATTGTGTAAATCCGACTGATGTATTCAATCTGTAAATAATTACAACAATTATGAAAATATCGACAACAATAATTAATTATGCAGTTTGCAAAAACTGTTCTATAAAAATTGTGTTAATTACAATTTTTATTTATATATTATTTAATAAATGTTATTCTATTTTTGTGTATTTAATTGCTCAAATCGTGGATAATTAAAAAAATAATTATGCAATAACATTTACATTTTTAAAATACTCTAATTACGCAGATCGTGTAAGTTCGGTTGATTTATTCAATTATAATTTTTTATAAAATTATTCTAAAATAATTGTGTTACTGGCATTTTCTATTTAATTATTTTTTAGTAACTATTTGTTGGTCTTTTTTTTTTATCTATAATAAACGTAAGTCTTGATTTTGTTTTGTACGCTGGACAATTAAGTTTGTGGTTAAACTGGATATTATTTTTTGTATTTCATTCGATAATTTATGAAATTGAACTTATTTGGTATACTATATATTGATTTAATATACCCCCTTATGGTAATAAATGGTATCTCAATTTTTTTTTTTCATATTATCAAGCATTTTACTCGATATTAATGAATGAAAAATTAGGATAGTACTGTGGTTGATTTTTCTTTGTAAATATACGTGGAACATATCAAATTATTTGGTGTGTGTTTGTATGTGTATACATATGAAGGTTTGTTTTCATTTAAATCACATTGCAGTTAAATCAAATTTTTGAATAAAAAATTTTAAATGACATCTATTTTTGAAATGAATATAATGTAACTTATTATCAGTTACTTGCACCGTATGGTCGTGTACTAATTTTAAATACACATTTTATGTAATTTTGCACAATTTAATTTCCATATGACATTTTCAACAAATTAATATAGGTAAATTGTACTACATATTGATTCCATATTTATTATAAATATTATTTAATAAGCATTTTTAATTTTTAAATATTAATGAATTTTTCTTACCCGTGCATCGCACGAGATTCGTACTAGTTTAAAACAAGCAAAAATACTAATTATTTCAACTTTTTCAAAATTCCAAATTTTGAACACCCAAACAGGCCTTAATACTTTTCTGAAATAACAAACTAACCCCAAGACCAAATTGTGGTTTTTAAGGGTGTGATTGTTTATGGATTGATTTGGTTTTTATTTAGTTTGTTTTTTTAACTATAGTTAATTTTGAAAAAAGGTGGTATGGTTAGTTGTTAGTGGATATATTAAAATAATATTTAAATAAAATAATTAAAGTTGATTTGATGCAAAGTAGAGAAAAAATGATTGGAAGTGATAGTTAGTTAGAGTTATGTGAGTGGATAAATAGTGAATTGAAATTGATGTGATGTGTAAATATTATTAGTTGATATTATTTAATTATATTGATAATATTTAGGATAGTGGGGGTTGAGTTAAAGTTGAGTTAAATTTGTGTTTTGATTAGTTTTTTTACTATTCAATTTATAAACAATCACCCCCTAAAGATCTTAAAATTACAGATTTACCACAGGGCTAAATTGAAATAAACTGAAGTTCCAAATATTGCAAATCCGCCCCCTAATATTCATCAAAATTTTGAATTCAAGACCCTGGCCCTACTTTCCAGTACCACTACCGTGTGCCCTGGCACACCTAGCTAGGTGTGCCAGGGCACATTTGCACGCGCCCCTTACTCCCCAAAACTTCCCATTACTAGAGAAATTTGGAGAGTGTAGTTCATATCCCCAATTTTCCTTTTTAATTGAAAAATAGGACATATTACATAAATTAAAATATCATTAATTATTTATATTAAAAAAATAAAATAAAAATACAAAAATTCATAATTTTTCATTATCCATAATAGGTTTTTGAACACAACTAATTTTTCGTTTTTTCATAATTTTTCATAATTTTTCGTAATTATTTTATTATAATGACATATAATGAACATGTTACATAATAAAATGAATATGTTTTCAAATATGATGAACATGTTACAGATTGTAGATTGAAACAATACATATTCATCTTATTTTGTAGCATGTTCACTTTATTGTGTATGTAACATGTTCATCTTATTCTATAACATGTTCATTTAATCATGTAACATGTTCATCTTATTATTTAATATGTTCATTTTATTACGTAACATGTTCACCTTATTGTGTATGTAACATGTTCATCTTATTATATAACATGTTCATTTTATTATGTACCATGTTCATCTTATTTATGTAACATGTTCACCTTATTGTGCATGTAACATGTTCATCTTATTCTATAACATGTTCATTATATTATGTAACATGTTCATCTTATTCTATAACATGTTGTTTTATTATGTAACACGTTCATCTTATTTTAGAACATGTCCATCTAAATTTCATCTGTGAAAATTTAATATTTTCATCTTATTCTATGACATGTTCATCTTACTCTATAACATGTTCATCTTACTATGTAACATATTCATCTAATTATAGATTTATGCCATAATCTTCCAATAAGATAAATTAATTGTAAAAAATGATAAATTAATTGTGTTTAAAAAAATATCAAATGTGGTCTCTATTTGTAGAGAATGAAAAATTATGAATTTTGATATTTTTATTTTTATTTTTTGATACAAAATATGAATGATATAATTTAATTTATATAATATGATATATGAATTTCATTGCCCAATAGAATTGAGACACATGTCCCATTTAAAAAAAAATCCTTACCTACTTACCCCACGCACTTTTGGAGAAGGTGTATTACACTAAAGGCCCTGGCACACCTAAGTATTTGCGCCTACTTTCAGCATTCTCTTCAGCCACACGCCTCTGTCATGCGACCTCCGGTCGGACGAGAAGTCCAAGACCTGCGTGAAACCGACGGAGACCCCAGTTGGCCGGTCAAACCGCCGTCGAGGTCGTCAAAGATTTTTTTATGAGATCCGCCATTAATGGCGGACTCAGAACTCAAAGCTCGATTTCCGGAGTCCAACGATGCGGCGATCACTGCTTCTCGCTTCCATCCACCGAGGAGCGCGGGTCAAGCGAGGAGGCCGTCAAAAGCCAGAGCATCCGCGATTGGCCACGACGGAAGCCGCCCAGCGGCAGCGTCGCTTGGCCGCGCGATTCTCGGTGTATCGTCGGCAGCGAGACAGAAGATCAGAGATGGCGATAGTTACCGATGAGATTCCAAATCCCAGGCAGGTTCGAACGAACGAAAACGAAATCCAATTCCATTTTTTTTGGGCAGCAGGAACAAATAAATTCCAATTCCAAATTAGATTGTTCGGCAACATTCCATTACAGTTCGAACAAAACTTGAATCCCCCGAAACGTGTACAAGGATTGCAAATTCGCACAAACGTGTAATATGAACAGAACAAAAATTCAATTTCAAATTGTTTTATTGATTTCACTTTAATCATAATTAAAACAATTTTAATTATAACTGAACTAAAATATGATTTTGATCCATAATTAAATCTAATTAAAATCAAATAGCTATGATAACCTATCCGAAACTCTGATATCACTAGCAGAAATTACCAATAACGAAGATACGACTATAGCTATTTGATATGATCCTAGATCGCATGAATGATCAACGAAAACTTGTCATTGTTCGTTTATGTCCTCGATATCCACGCAATCCAGTTTTTCAATGCACGATCTAACACTAATGAATCCCTTTCGATCTTGATCTCTCAATCTCTGAGATTTTGGGATCTCTCAAATATTTCTCTCTCTCATCAATTGATTATGAAGAGAAAATGAGATATTTATAATGAGGCCAAACCTAATCATATGGGTCTTAGGAGACCCTAAAGCCCAATATGTAATTGGACCTAATCCAATTAAGAATTTAATTCAATATGAATCTAATTTAAATTAATTAATTATTTTCTATTAAATAGAAAATAATATCATTACTCATAAATAAATATTTTTAATCCAATTAAATATTTAACATTCTCGATTCACTCTTAGCCTGAAAACTAATTGCATATTGCGTGACCCTATAAGCCTTCATATATAGACAAAAATCTAATTTATGATCCTTACGAAACTCCTAGATTGCGTCAAAGGACGAACTCAAAATATGAAGTACGTTTACATGGACAAGCAAACAAACTTTTAGTGTAGAACTCGATAGTGATACGGTCCCTCCATTCACGAACCACTCGATTAAGCTTAGGACTTGAACGTGTGTCTATCCAAACAGCTTAATCATTTTGTCTCATCTTACTGGTTGATTTTATCAATTATATTTGAACACCATTTCAAATATAATCACGTGAATTGGTCAATGACTTTATCAACCCAGTACAGAGAAAACGAGTGTTCTCTCGAAGCTATATTCGAGGAATGGATCCTATCTTGTCTCAACTATCAATTCCATGTATATCGTGACCAACCCAACACAAGCCTGTATCTACCCATAAGGGCGTAAGCGTTGGACTAGGTCTAAGTAAATCACTTTATACATGAATTGCGTCATTGACCTCAAGTTTTACACCATTCCAAACACCGATACTCTCATAGACACATAAACAAATGGTTTATCGGTAGGTTGTGCCAATACTTCTAAAGTATCCATGTGTCCATCATGAAAACAATTATTCATAGCTGTGAGACATACTATATTCTGCAAGAATATGATGCAGACCTGTTTATAGTATTTTTGGGCATGTGGTAACCGAGGTACCCGACTCGGGTCGTTCTCAAAGGAAGGCTCTTCGGAGCTTCGTTCACTACCTAGTCGTCAAAGTCACACGACCAAAAAGATCCTAAACATTCTACTCAAACCTCCCGGAAAATGACATAAGCTCCTAATCTAGAGAGCAAAATAAAATAAAAGCTGATTTCCCAAAATGGGAAAAGTGAAAAATGATAGTTGGATCCCCAAAAATACAAAGGAAGAAAAATATTTATACTCCACTCCAAACACTCACTAGAAAAACGCACAATTAAAAAGATACTCCCGAGCTCGCGGGGGAAGGCGCGAGCGCGCGAGTGCGCGAGGGCTGGGCTGGTGACACTCGCGTGCACGCGGGCAGCTTGGCGGGCG
>CACSLK010034050.1:1809287-1830782 GCA_902706635.1 Striga hermonthica | reverse complement strand
AACTTAGTTATTATTCATATTATTTATTATATTTAATATTTTTTTAAAACTTTATCTTGTTCTTTCACATGTTCTTAACTGTAGATTTGTCAAAAAAGACATAATATAAAGTATAGAATGTTTTAGATCATCTGCCTCATTATATATCAAATATTTGTATATTCTATATTATATTATATATAATTACAATTTTTTAATTAAAATTTTAATTAAACATTTACAATTCATAAATTCATTAATAATATTGTCGAGTCAACTTTTGTTCATAAAATTTTTAAAAATATATTATTTTCATTGATTGCTTATATTGAATTGAGAAAAGTTATGTTTTGTTTTTTTAATTATATATAGGGAGGATATAAGATATGATGGCATTAGTATTACCAATTTGCCATTAAAAACATGTGAAAGTAAGGGTTTTTTAGGTAGTTCATTTTTTAATTAAAAATATAAATAAAATATGATGTGTATTAGTGTGTTACTAATTTGCCATTAAATTTATGTCAAAATAAAGATATTTTAGGCATTTTGAATTTTTACAAAAACACTCCTCCTTTTATGTCAAAGTAAGAGTTTTTTTAGGTATTATGAATTTTTACAAAAACACTCCTCCTTTTAAAGTAATATAGATAAACTAGTTTTTCAATTATAGGTCATAAGTTATAAGCTATAATCTCGAAAATTACATATAGCTATAAGCTAGCTTATCAGTTAGTTTTACCAAATATAGCTTTAACTCCATCGATATATTTCAAAAGTTTCACTAAGATGTCTGAAGCTTAATTTTCCCGATTGAATTAGAGTTTGGAATCTCCCAATTCTCATAGTTGAGTTATCAATAAATTTTTCATTTGTTATGAAGTTTAAAGCTCATTACCATAATAAGTTTTTATAGCTGATCGAAGATCTAGTACAAAATTACTTTTACACTACGATTTATGACGTATAACCCTTGCAGGTATACCAAAATATGAATTACCTGATCACTGGAATTTTATTTTATTGATGTAAAATAATAATTATAGAATAATTATTTTAGAATATTGTTGACATCCGAGCTGAGTTGAGCAGGCCCGGAGTTAAATACGACCGCACAATGAAGTAATAGCTTCATTCCGGCGTTAAATAATAATTGTACAGTGTTGATAACAATATAGTTTCTGAGTTAGTGAAAGATTTGGTGATATGCGTGTGATTTGTAAAATGTAAAGATTTGGTTGATTACAAAAATAACTTCCATCCTAAGCCTTGTTACGTTCTTCTAAAAAATAACAAGTAAATAATTTGTTAAACTTTTTTGTTGTGTTCTCCGTCTTTCTTACTATTAGCGTTGTGTGTTTGGTGGCCTGATAGAAGTGTTGATTTTTCTCTTGAAAATGCTTTAGGAAATAAGTCCCCTGTTGAATGATTTTTTTCTCTTGAAAGTGCTTTAGAAATTCTTGTGTTTATTCAACTAGGCTATGCATCTATATTTTTTAAAATAACATATAACTTGTCACTTGCATTTTCTAA
The DNA here is from genome assembly GCA_902706635.1 of Striga hermonthica. NCBI lineage: Eukaryota > Viridiplantae > Streptophyta > Magnoliopsida > Lamiales > Orobanchaceae > Striga > Striga hermonthica. Next base: position 1,829,270 of record CACSLK010034050.1, on the reverse strand, counting down.
TGTGTGACGAAGTTTTGGGCTGCAGGGACAGAGAGTTGAGGAACCACCGCCTGGAGATGAATTCCGAATTCCGGAAATATATTGATATCCGACGACAGCACGATGCAAATGTCGGTGTGCTCGATATATCACATCCCACAGCTACAATTCGTTCTTATTTCTTTCAGCATTTATCATTTTCGTTTGATCTTATATAATGCTATTGTCACTGGGCGCAAGTCCTAGTCTACTTTCTTCTGCAATGCATTCCAAGTGGAAAAAGACTTCACCGAGTGATCACATTGTTTGCCAACCGCTCAAGCAACTGTTTGACCTTCTAATCATATACAAAACTTCCTCACACTATCTTCAAGACGAGCAATCACACAAAGTAAACCACGTTAAAATCAAATACAAATCAACCCATATATACAATCCCTTGTGTGTGTGTCTGTTTTGATGAATTGAAGAGTGAAAGTTAGATACAGATAATAAGTTCACCGGATGTACATTATATTCATTTTCTTTTATAATAAAAATTGAAATGATCGAAACACAAGTCTCTTGCAATCTCACCGATGAAATAAATTCGACCAACAAATCTGCACTGTTACACTTCAAATGGATCGTGTTGGCTGCTTAGTAGACAGGCCAAATATGGACACCTTCATCATTTAACAGCATCCCTTTGGGCTGAATTTGAAGAGTTGGGCTGATTGTGAGCAGCCCAATGAAGCAGTTGAGAGGTACCCTCATTCCCCAGACGTTGATGGATCTGAGTTCCCGGCATTTGTTCACAAGGGCAAGAAGCCCAATTTCTGTAACATGACGACAGCCCCACAAAACAATGGTCTGGTCGAAGGGAGTTAAAATTTGTAAGGTGGCCAAATGACTTTCAGATATCATTGAAAGTACAAATATTTCGTTCAGGCATTACATGTAAATAGATCTCTTTCTTTGTAACTAGACAAAAACCAGGTGTTTGTTTTTGCGATTTATATTTAACTTCAAGACGACGCTATGGCCTGTGTGGTGATAACTGAAAGCATTATAAGTACTGTATCAGGATTTTTCCCTTTTTTTTTATGTTCTTTATCCATTTCAGTGAGATAATACCTTCAGGTGAGGGCAGCTATCACCAATGGCAAAAAGGGATGCATCTGTGATAAATGTACCACCAATATTCAAGTGTTGTAGTGAAGTAGCTCTGGAAATCTGTAGGTCGGAGAACGATATGTTAATCGAAATTAATAGAATATATTCAGACGGTTTTGATTATTCACATCCCCAAGCGGATTCATTAGGAAAGAAAAAAATTTGCCCGGAAATGCTAATCGGTGGTTTTTTCAAGGTCACTTGAACGGAGAGAAACAAAAAAGCCTCAGACCATTAGACCCAAGCAGAGTATTCTCTGTTCTTTTAGAAGTCACTACAAATCTAAAGACAAAAAGAGAACACAATCCTCCAAATATCTTTTAGTTAATTCGGAAGCAATGTTATTAAAATTCTAATGACCCTAGCATCACAAATTCAAATTCTGAGAAAAGATTTATCATGCACACAAGAAACCATAAATTATGCTAGCAACATAGGATGATGAATCAATCTTCGAGAAGTCCATTATCTATTGTTCCTTCCACAAATCTTTAGGAGAATGTAGGAAGAAAAATCAATGTCATACCAATTCAATGACTCCTTTGTCTGTAATTGCTGTTGATCCCCACATAGAAACGGAAGAAAGATTGCTAATACATTTTGCCGTAGATAATTGCTTCAACCCATGATCGGTTATTTGGCAACCCCATCGACTCCTTGATCTAGAATCCAAATACTACCATCATCAACACATAAAAAAGATAGGCAACAAAACTGATTTGTCTATAGCCTCATTACACAAATATGCTCAGACAGTATGAAAATCTAGTGCATCATGCATTCATGTTCTACCAAAATCAAGACAGGAAAAGGCATGATTAAAATCTTTGATCGATCGTCATACACGATGGATGGCCGGATATTCTCAGTGCACATCCGAAATCCAGTTACCACACACACATGTATGAAAGCTGAGATTCAAATTAAAGATTTATCCAAGAACTAATTTTCCTCCAAAAACATAAACACTACTAATAGAACAAGAATTCAGATGGCACCAACTGTCGAAACCTTAAACCCAGAAAATTAACTAACAAAAATTGACACGCAGATATGCTTTATAACAGATAAAACCCCAAAATAATTAAAAAAAAAATATATATCATTACATGTCGAGCTCCTTGAGGCTGTAAGCTAGACGAACAAGGCGAGTAGTGGACTCGTCATCCATTTTCCACCCAGAAAAGCTCAGACTTTGCCTTCGAGCTAGAGATTCTCTCACGCCCTGCCTCCATTTTCTGCACACACTGCTTGCCCTAATTTTATTCTCCGCTCAGACAAAACAAAACACAAATCCGCTAAATAAAGTAAAAATTTGAGAAAGAAAAAGGAAAACAAACCAGACGAAATAGCTAACTCACTGAGCCAGGTCTTTGAAAGAAGTGAAGAGTGAAAAGATGTGGGCCAACAAATCAACGGGCAGCCTGTCGATATCGTGTTCTTCATCGCCTCCCCTCATTTTTTATGCAGGCCTAAAATCAAGAAAATGGAGTTGAGAAGGGGATGAACTTCATAAATAAATAAATAAATAAATAAAAAATAGAGCCGTGAAGATGAAGATGAAATGTTGAGGCGGAGAAGACAGACAGAAAGGTGGGTGGATGATGTTTATGGCGCTTTCAAGCGGTAAAAATGTACAGTGGGGTAGAGAGAGATGAAGATGAAATGTTGCAACACTTTCGACATGTGTTTTTTTTTTTTTTTTATATAATTGGTATTTTTATGCTTTATTTAGCTCCTAATAATATTTATTAGAGTGCATATTAGTCGACTGAGACCGATCAAAACCGAAAATCGCTTTAGACCGAAACCGAAACTGAATATTTGGTTCTGTTTTCGGTTTATACTTTTCTTAAAATTTCAGTTTTCGGTTCGATTTTGATAAAAGTATTCGGTTATTCGAACCAAACCGAAAACCGATAATATTCATATAAGTTCAAAAGGCCCATATATTATCCACCAAGTACATGTTTTTTAAGCCCATTGATATTAAAAAGTATGGAACTAATGAAGACACACACCACCCACACACGAGGCCTATTGCTCCTCGTTTTAAACTCGCTCCCATTTCAACACGAATTTTATTAAATTTTGTTCAATTTTTCATTGTTGTTAGATTTTAATCTGATAAAATTAGCAAAAAAGAACCAGTCATTATATATATATAATGTGATTTGATTTATTTGGGTCTAGTTATATTTTTTTTTTTTCAAAAAATAAAGTAACAGGTTTTGAGACTACTTTTCCCATGGTAAATTATCTTCTATTTTATGTAAGATAATAAGTTCTCAACACATTTTAAAAAAACATATGTTCCTAGTATTTTAGCTTGTTTTGGTTAAATAATTAAGTATCTAGCTATTGTTATGTTTGTAAATTGTAACTTACAAATTGTGGATTTTTTTTATCATTACTCCCTTGTATCGGAAAACCAAAACTCGAACCGATCCAATCGATGAATTTTCGGTTTGGAAACCGATCCGTAAAATTAGGTTCGACTTTCGGTTTAAGGGTAGAAAAAACCAAAATTTCGTCGGTTCGGTTCGGTTTTGACCGATTGAGAGACTATAGAAATGGAAATTGACGATATCAACCTCTTAAAGCACATCATAAAAAAGTGTAAAATGTCGGCATTTTCGTCATTTATATCCCAACAGCTCCCAAAAATCCGGCCTCCCATCAAAAAAAGTTGAATCACCAAAAGATCTCCATAAATTGTATAGTAAGATAAAAGAGAAAGGTCATTATAGTCATTTAATATACTAAGTGGTGAAATTGTAAATAAAATAGGACACATGTCGAAATTTAAAGAAGCCTTACGTGGACACATGTCACCATTAGAAGGACTCACACTTTTAGTGGAGTTACGGCTGTGCACGCAGAGCCGGTCCCAATCTAGTCAATAATAAAGTAAAAAAATATTTTTGATTTCAGTTGTGCTGACCGAAATTAGCTTTTATTTAATTTTTAACTTAATAATATAATACAATCGTATACTTGTAAAAATATTTTCAAAGTAATGTTCTATAATATTTTATTATAAATAAATAACAACTGAAAAGTACAAAAAAAAATACATAACATAAAAAATTGAAATACATTACCATCCATGTCACCATAACAACCAATTGGTAAAAAAAAGGTGGACAATATTTGTCTGTTTCACGAAGAAATCTCAAGAGGGATGAGATCATGAGCTTTTAGACAACTTTTTAAGGTGAGGTAACTATTGATCCACTTTTTCTGTTATTTCCTTGTCTCACTCAATATGTGACCAAAAAAAAAGCACCTAAACATGAAGGCCACCTGCATCGATGGGCTTCTGTGAACTCCTTGTGCTAGACGTGGCCAAATCCCGGGCCGGGTGTCAGTAGAAACCAACAAAGCTCGCATGAAATATGGTGTTTCCAGCTCCACACCCAACCTAGTAAGCACCAAATTCTCGTATTCACCAACCAAGTAACCATAACAATGAATACTTGAATTCCTCGAGTGTGGGAGTAAAATGCTTTTATGATATCAAGTATCACCAGGACACGAATAAATAATCCACCAAATAAGAAACAATTGAAAAACCACAAAAGGTTGATACATCAAAACCACACCTCTAGTATCACTCATCTTCCTCCTCTTGGGGTAAACAAAAAATGAAAGGGGAAGTCTGATAATTATACAGCTTATTAGAGAATTAATAGTAACATGCTATCAACTTTTTGCACTTACAAAAAAGTGGTGTCCCCATTATTTATCCAAATAGTGACGATCCTTAATGAAATGCAAGAAACGAAGAAATTAGCATATGAATTCAGTAACAATGGCTACAGACAAAAATGCCTAAAAACGAATATAACCACACTATATAAACACTAATAAAGGTCAAGCAAGCATTGACTTCTCAGTGAGTGGATGGAAGTTCAAAAAATTGGCATCGGACAACAAATTGAAATGATAACGAACAAAGGCTAGCTATAACGTCCAAATGATGCTTAAACCACAACCAAATTTGTGGCAGGACTAATATTTATGAAGATATGTGGCTAATTTGGTTTGCATCAGCATATGCTCTGCATGAGCATATTGTACATCACAAACTTCTGGCCAAGCGGCCAGTATTTCATTCTTTAACTCTACAAGAATGGTTTTTTTGGAAATAAGCAAAATTAATACACAGTTCACAAGCTTTAATATAGTTAATAAGGTCATATATCTAGTTAAGGTCATATACTCGTAAATACACAAAATAACCATTTTTGGTAACTTAAACACAACTGTGGCTACACATTTAGAGACAGATATGTAGTCTAAATCCAAGTGCAATGAAACCACATATAAGTACCCGTGAAACCAACAACAACAAGAATAACAAATGTAACATCGCAAACTTAACATGAATCAAGTGGATGGGGAATCTCAATTCAAATAGGGTTTTGAAACAGAACTTCTTTTGATTCTTCGAAGGTACTAACTTACCACATCAGCAACAAAACCAACTACAACAGCAAATGGTTCCGCTACATTCAGAATGTGGAGTCAACTATTCATGAGCTGAGCATATCTTTAATCAGCTAGTGACCTTAGTCTCCCAGCAAGAAGAAATAGCTATCAGGTCCAAACAAACATGTCATTTTGTCTTTTAAAATAATTAAATACTTGTTACATAACCAACAATATTCATATGTTGCAAAGCATGGTGGTCTTTGGACCATTTAAGAATTAACACGAACTATCAGAAAGTAGCAAATAAAGAAACGGAGCACGAAGTTCAGGAATATGGATATATGGTTTAAGCATATGGTGTAATTTTGAAGTCACATTAGCCTTCAGCCACATTCAAGTGGATGTGCGTCCAGTGTCGTCATATTCACTATCATTTTCTCATTTCTACTACTCCAGATATTCACTCAGACAAATAGATGACATTTCTATAAACTTCAGATAATATAGTTCGACAAAAATGTTAAAAATTAATGCTCATTTTCTAGAAACTAATATTAATAATCATTGGTTAGAAGTTAGTAAGTATTAGTTGGAAGTTGATTAGTTGTTGCAATAATTAGAGCTCTAGATTTTTCATCTAAGTACTATATATATATATATATATATATATATATATATATGTGTGTGTGTGTGTGTGTGTGTGTAATGCGTGTGTATTGCGCATGAAGCAAGTAATATGAATTCAAGAAACTAATTCTATACTACTTTGTTCCTATAAGCAATTGAATATTTTTTTCTCCCACTAAATATCAATTTCTGCAACTAATTAATTCCTTTTATGTCAATACTCTTATATATCTATTTAGATACCAACAGTGGTATCAGAGCCCGGTTGGATCAATAGATGGGCGAAATTATTTTCCAATATTCTCTTATTTTCACATATCTTGTCCAAATATCCTATTTTCACAAATCCTCCAATTTTCACATAGCCTATTAAATCTTTATTATGACCACTTTCCAAAACACCCACCAAATACCAATTCCAATATTTTCCGGCGAAAATTATAACTATTGGGCCATTAAAATGAGAACATATTTTATGTCACAAGGCCTTTAGAATATTGTCGAGAACGAGTATACTATTCCTGATGACATATCCACTTTGTCTACGGCGGACAAAGCAAAATTTGACCGAGAGAAGGAGTAAGATAGTTTGGCTCTTTTACACTACAAATGGCTATGGCTGAGTTTCTATTCCCAAGAATCTGCGGAGCACAAACATCAAAAGAGGCTTGGGATACACTAAAGGAAGAATATCAAGGAAGTGATAAGGTACGTCATCTAAGATTACAAACACTAAGGAGAGATTTGGAAAGTATGAAAATGAAAGAATCTGAGACCGTAAGATTACTACACTCGATTAAGAGAGGTTGTAATTCAACTAAAAGTATATGGAGAAAATATCACTGACAAAAGGGTGGTAGAAAAAATTCTAATTACTCTACCAGCCAAATATGATCCTATCGTTACGACGACAGAATAAACTAAAGATTTGGATAAATTATCAGTGACAGAATTAATAGGTTCACTTGAAGCCTATGAGAAAAGACTGAGTATGCGTGAAAATGATTCAGTTGAAAATGCATTTCAGTCAAGAGTAAATTTACGGTCTCAGAATTCTAAAGTTAGGAGGAGAAAATTTGGAGAAAATAACAAAAATAGAATATGGTATGATACACCATGTGGAATTTACAATAAAAATAATCACAAAGAAGAAGAATGTTGGTTTCAAGAGAAAAACCAATGCAAAAATTGTCAAAAGTATGGCCACGTCGAGAAAAACTGTTGGAGCAGATGACAAAATCAACGAGTAAATTTTTCAGAAGAGACTGAACCAGAAGAATTATTGTTCTATGCTTCCAACGGTACAATAAGAGACAAAAGAAGCATTTGGTACTTGGACAGCGTTTGCAGTAATCACATGACATTCGATGAAAGTATCTTTTGCAATATTGAAAGATTCAGTTCAAAAGTCAAGATTTAAAACAGCAACTACGTGGAAGCAACGGGCAAAAGAACTATCGCCATTGACACAAGAAAATGGACAAAATACATCAAAGATGTACTATTGGTTCCAGCAATTGATCAAAATCTACTAAGTGTTGATGAAATGTTGAAGAAAGGCTACAACTTGCATTTCAGGAGAGAATCATGCACCATTTATGACAAGAACAATAAAGTAATTGAAAAAATCAAAATGATGGAGAATCAGTGTTTTGCAATGAAATTTCAATACCCAACACAAATTACCAAATCAAGTGTGAACAGTCAAGGAGAACATGCCAAGAAGAAAAATACTGGAGTCCTAAAATCAAGCCACAGGAAAAGCAAGCTCTCACAATCATCAGAAGACAAGTTTCAAAACCACCAGAACAAAAGTCAGAGTTCTATAGAATGTGCAATCGAGCAATTGTCGAGCCAAATACAAGAAAAATCACTACAAGAAAAATTCAAAGACAAGCTGCACAAAGCCACTACATACATGGGCAAGCAAACAAAGTTCTAGCATATCGCTACATAAGATCAACTAGAGACATGAAGACACTACCAAGAACAAGATCCAAGACTTTGCACGAAATGCTCAGAATTATAGAAATGAGCATTAAGGTGGAGTGTTAAAAATTAATGCTCATTTTCTAGAAACTAATATTAATAATCATTAGTTAGAAGTTAGTAAGTATTAGTTGAAAGTTTATTAGTTGTTGCAATAATTAGAGCTCTAGATTGTTCATCTGAGTACTATATATATATATATATATATATATATATATATATATGTGTGTGTGTGTGTGTGTGTGTGTGTGTGTGTGTGTAATGTGTGTGTATTGTGTAGAAAGCAAGTAATATGAATTCAAGAAACTAATTCTATACTACTCTGTTCCTATAAGCAATTGAATATTTTTTCTCCTACTAAATATCAATTTCTACAATTAATTAATTCCTTTTATATCAATACTCTTATATATCTATTTAGATACCAACAAAAAATAACCACTTTTAAAATCATGTATCAGAAACAGAGGTGCTCATTTGCCAACACAAGTACACACACATATAGAGATTTTTTTGAGTGATGGTCGTCTAATTTAGGTAAACAAATGCAAATTAATATGACAAAATCCAAATGTAATTTAAACTTACAACTGCGACTTGCCCCTTATAGTTCTCCTCCATCAAAGCCTCGTGCTACAAAGAAAAAAACAAAAGAAAAAAACAAATTAACTATAATGATATATATTGCTACCCGTAATGCTCCCCTACCTACGGTGGGCACATGTTAATATGTTCACCGCTTATTTGGCATGCACTCATTGGTGATGTTAATATGTTCAAAAAAATACATGACCAATGAGTGTATGACACATAAGCGGTGGGCATATTAACATGTGTCCACCTAGGAGAGCATTACCGATATTGCTACACCACATAAAAAATAACAAAACTCCAAAAGACATCAACCATACCTTCTTTTGTAAATTAAAGTTTAAGCTTTTATAGGGGACATCAGAAAAATAATCTTTGCACTTTAACAGGTGACATCAAGAAAAGGATCCTCATCCACTACAAGAAAAACTGCATTTGGCGACGCTTATTTTTTTGTTTACTGGCCCTTATTTTTTTCTGACATCAAATTTAGCAACACAACTCGCCAATAAGCGTCATTAATAAGCATCGCCAAATGCAGTTTTTCTTGTAGTGATCTAACCTTTCAAAACCTGTTAGAAAATCTAATCAGGCACCATATTCATTACATATTCTAGGACTGGAAGGAAAATCATTAAATCAACCTACACAAAAAGACCCCATTATCATTCATGATCAAGATACTCTCTATGAGATTTGCTTCCCTCATACAAATTAATCTTAGATGTTTTTAAATCTTTGAGCAGTCGTCATTTTTTTTAAAAGAAAGCAAACTAGATCAAAGGGTAATTTTAAAAAACAAAGACCAACTTTAAAAAACAAAGACCAAACTGGAACAACGCAAGCCACACGCGCCACGCCCAATCACCGATGCCACACTCCGCCAAGCACCACAGCAGCACCAGAGAGGCAAACGTCCAGATTTTCACTTTTTAACTAGTATAAATAACAATAATATTCTCAAGATTAAACCACAAAAAAAAAATCACGAAGAATATTCAAAACATTAACCAGCTATCAAACCTCCAGAAACACGTGAAAGCTAAATAAAAGAAATCACATATTAGACCTCGATTTGTGTTCTGCCTTAATTTGTGTTTTATCAATTTTTTTTTTCGAAACGGTAATTGTATTAAAAACTAGAAAACTCAAAAGAGTACACAAGGGCGCGCCAAACTACACGAAGGAACCAGAAAATATGGACCTACCCTTTGGAACAACGCAAGTGTCCAAGGGAATTGGTGGAGGACTTCAGTCTTCTACCAACTTGGTATCGGTCTCCTCCATCATGTGGATTTATCGTGAAGGGATCGTCAGAAACAATTCTCGAGCTTCCCTTTGTCCTCTGCAGTGGGTGCCTTCTCTGCTGCGGTGGGGAACTTGATGACGTAGTGGAAGATGGAGACGGCTGCTCGGAGCTTGTACAAAGTTGTTCCCCCGAAAATGGCGTTGTATTCATTGTCCATGTCTATGACCTTGAACGTCTCCATGATGACCTTCGACGTCTGCCCGTGTCCCCCGAATCTGATTGAGAGGGTTATCTCGCCCAGATGAGTGTCACGCTTCCGTTGAAGCCGTGAACTCGGTCATTGCAAGGGTGGACGTCAGCTGGATCTATCTCGAGCTTGTTGAATGCTCGAAGGATGAATATGCTTGAGTATGCCCCCGTGTCCACCATGATTCGGTGGACGGGGACGCCACAGATGGTAGTCGTGATAATGAAGGCGTCTGAACGTGGATGGTCGAACAGGCTCGCATCCTCTAAGGTGAACGTGATGGGACAAGTGCGGGAATTTATTGTTTCTCGGAGGTCGGATGCCATCACTTGTTTCCCCGAGTTATAGGCTCTTCTTTTATAGGCCTTTGCTTGCCTTCGTGAGGAGGTAGACTTTTCTCTATTAGTGTTAACTCACAGAATTGGACTTGACCGATTCGAGGTCGGCGGTGTCCGGCTAAGTCGGTTCGGGAAATCGGTTTCCCTACTCATCTTCCTAAGTCGGTCGTGAGGTGAAGGAGGTCCGTCCTGGCTGAGTGTGAAAATCTCTCTATCTCCCTGCAGCCAGACTCTTTTCACGTTCGGTCCTCTTTCCTCCTCCTCATTCTCGTCGGGAATTTTATCTGTTCTCCGTCTTCCCTTGACGTCGTTGACTTTTGTGAACTTCCTAAATTGCGGATTATCGATGAGCTTCATCAAGGCCGACAGCAAACTGAGGCACTCGTCGGTGTTGTGACCAGACGATCGGTGATAATCGCAATATCGGGATTTGTCTAACTGTTTTTCTAAGGTTTTTACAGGACGAGCTTCCGAGATGATTCCTTTCCCCTTTATCTTTTCAAAAATTGTGACAGCCCCAACCGAGTAAATAGAGTTATATTCCGAAGTCAAGTCTTCCTTGTATTGTTTTCGAGCAGCCCTCACTTCTGGGTTATTGGGGTCACCAGTTAGTGGGTTCGTGAACTGCGTCCTCTTTGAAGAATTACCAAAATGCTCTTATTCTTCTTCTTCTCTTTGGATGTCGGTTTCTGCTCCTTCGCAGTGAACGTGAGGTCTGGAACCGACATGCACTCCTTGGCAATTACGTGTTGCTGGGCTCGGACGAGAAACTCCTGAAAGGTGTTGGGTTTGTTTTGGCAAAGCGCCCACCTAAACATTGACTTGGGTTTCAACCCAGCTATTGTTGACAACAGGAGTGTTTCTGAATGGCATGGCTCTATATTTTAGACCCGCTCATTGAAGCGAGCAACGTACTCCTTCAAGCTCTCATCGTCGTTCTGGACAATGTTTGTTATTGACTCTTTGGGAATCAGGCAAATTTGCGCCCCGATGAAGTGGGAGCGAAAGGCCGACCTCAACTGATGCCAATGTCGGATTGATTGGGGCGACATCGAGTAGTAATGTAGGGAAGCGTACGAGTGGGAAGGATAGACGAGTATACGATATACTCTCTCGTAAAACACGTAAAACTCACAATATTAAATCTTATTTCATTTCAATAACACAAAACAGGAGGAGTCCTTTAAATAAGGCTCCTAAAACCCTAATACTAACTTGTCTAACAGGACAAGAATCCTAACAAAGTAAAAAATAAATAAGTTTCCTAACAAATCTATAATACCACTAATAATAATAATAATAATAATAATAATAATAATAATAATAATAATAAAGAGGGAAACAAATAATTAAATTAAAGATTCTAAATATCCTTATCTCCATCATTCACTCCATGTCGAAAAGGATTGCCCTCGAATCCGAAGCAATCTCGTCTTCAATTGCTACACAATCCCCACCGGGCCAATTTGATGGGTCATGAACTTGGTATACTCACAAGCAAAAAAATCTATGACATCAACTCTCCACTCCTTTTTTGGCACACTATGCGAGTTATCAGACACATATGCTTGTTGAATAAAAGACCATGAAAATTCATCTTTCAATTTATTGAAAACACCCATTCCAGGCACAACCTCTAGCCTCACAGATGATTCTACAACCACATGGTACTCGTCCTCCATCGACACCACAAGTGGCTCCTCATAAAAAACGGGTGGACCCTCATAATTGGTCGACCCCTCGATATCAAAATTAAGTGGACCTGTATATTCGGTCGACCCCTCGTCATCAAAATGAGATGGACCCTCATATTCGGTCGACCCTCGTACGTCCACAAAGGCCCCTGAAAATTCGAGGATTTCAACTTGGAACGATGACTTCCAATGCCGATCGTCGTCTTGTTTAGCATGTTGGAAGCCGAAGGGGTTGACCTCCGACAACGTTTCTTCGTTGTCGTCCTTGTCGTGCATCGGTGGTGGTGTACACTGACGAGGCACCCCATCAGGCCCTCTTCCGCCACGACTTCCGCAATAACCGCCGCGATCGCCCCGGCCGGCCAAGTCGGGGTTCGTTTGCTTGTCCCGAACCATGATACGGATAGATACAAGTATGTCCCCGATTTCTTAGACAGATCTGCAATTTGACGACCCATTGTTTAGAGCTGGCGGCCAAACCACTCGGTCTGGCGGCCAGGTTGTAGATGGCGACAACACGTCTGTCGTTTGCATCATCTTGTCTTCGCGACAACATCGTGAATCGTGCTGACTGCTGATACCAACTGATATAGGGAAGCGTACGAGTGAGAAGGATAAACGAGTAAACGAGATACTCTCTCGTAAAACACGTAATACTCACAATATCTAATCTTAATGCATTTCTATAATCAACTACATAACACAAAAGCGGAGGAGTCCTTTAAATAAGGCTCCTAAAACCCTAATACTAACTTGTCTGACAAGACTAAATAAGTTTCTTAACAAATCTATAATACCACTAATAATAATAATAATAATAATAATAATAATAATAATAATAATAATAATAATAATAATAATAATAATAATAATAATAGTAATAATAATAATAATAATAATAATAATAATAATAAAGAGGAAAACAAATAATTAGATTAAAGATTCTAAACATCCTTATCTCCATCAAGTAGTACCATTTTTTAGCCTTCGGCCTCAGTGTAAGTGAGAACATACGACACCTTAGGGCGTCGGTGGCCCCATGCTAGTCCATCCACGATGTATAGTGGTCGAGGTGGGCATCGAGGTCTGACGTCCCGTCGAAGAGACCGATTTGTGGGACATTGACTTTCCCGAGCAAGGATTTAAAGGTCAACTCGGGTGCCAAAGAGGAGTCCTGCTCGAGGTATACGTGGCCCGACTCTTAAGTGCGACGATTTGGCGGCGATCTTGCCCTTATGGCCTGCCGGCCTTCGAGTTCGACAACCCTCCTTCGTAGGGCTTCTATCTTTGGGGTTTCGCGCCTAGCCGAACAACCTCTCCCTATCTGGTGTCGGAGGTCAGTAGGGTTTTCCAGTTGTTGGAATAACGGTCGTGCGACGGCGAAGGTTCTCCTGGCATGTCTGGAGTGACTTTCCGCCGTCATCTCCTGCATATTCTTCTCCGGAGGGTTGGTGGTCCTCGCGGGGTGTTCCTGGAGGTTGTTGTCTCGCGGTTGAGATGTTGCGTGAGATGTAGTCGGATTGTTGCCGCATCCTTGTGTTGGCGGCGCCCTCGGTCTGGCGGGAGTTATGAGGCAAGAGATTGTCCTGGCGCAATCCTGGAGGTTCCGAGAATGACTTGTGCTACCAGGGCGGAGAATCTTTTTGCGAACACCGGGTTTTGGAAGAGTGCGACGAAATCCAGTATTGTCGCGACGTTGGTCTTGTCGGCGGACGGGATCGGACCACGGCTGGCCACACCCGTGGATGTTTGATCGTCTTGGCTAGACCGAGACATTGCCATCGATGTGGGTGAATAATTGTGAAAACGTAATAGTCTATGAGATGGATTAGAAGATTAGCCCCAAATATTTTATGAGGCCCTTCTTCTAGCTCCAAACTGCTGATTATACGAAATTTACCACCTATTCTAAGATAGGTTCTTAGAGTTAAAGACACGAAAAGTGCGATTTTATCGAAGAAAATTGATGTCAGTTTCCGATATCGTAAGTTGGTTTTCAGTATAAGAAGTCGGCTTTTTAGATGAACCGAGATGATTAATGTTGTAATTTAATGTGTCAGAAAAAGATCCTCGTATCTAATTAAATGCTGCTATTTATAGTAATTTCTGGCTCGTCTTTTGAGGAGATTCGGCGGCATTTAATGTTGTAGGGTTGCTTAGGACCAACTTTTTCCAGGTGGGCCCGCTGGTAATGATAGCCTGCACGTAGGTCTTGACAGCTGATTAACGAGTATTAAATGCAGCTTACAGTGGGCCAACGTCGGATTCATGGGACCTCGTCCCCCATTAGATGTCGGCTAGAACCTGACATGATGAGGTCGGTTTAACCGACTATCGATTCGTTCATGAACCCGGTCACAGACGTTGGTCTTACCCTGCGTTCCACGTGGCTCCCTCCATATGAGCGATCTGAATTTTGACATCAACACCCGATTTAGAGACACTATAAATAAAAGACCCAGTTCATTTAATAGATTTGTTGAAATCATCAATTACTACTTTCTCTCTCTATAATTCTATAAATAATTCCCGTGAATATTCTGAACTGTAAGAAAAGTGTCGACCTCGTCATCAGAGACCGACCTCGTAATTATATAATAAACTCAATTTTTTAGTATATCTTTCTTATTCTCCCTTTTTAATCTTCATTAATCTTTGTTTTAATCGGGACTAGATCGTCCATCAACATATTTTTTTTCAATTTTGCTCAGAAAAATTTCAATTTTACTCATAAAATTAAAATAAAATTTACTTTTAAAAAAATAAAAATAATTTTCAACTTTACTCATAAAATTTGTATTAATCATATAATATAAATATTAATATTTATATCACAATTAATAAAATAATTATGGATGTATTAGATTTTGCATAATTCATGTATTGGATCATATTAATTAATTATTTCATATAATATATCTTATAAACAACCTATGTGTCACCTAGTTCCCGCCTAGGCACGATAAACTCCAATCCACCACCTAACGAACGCGTAACGACTTTTAGAACATTAAGATTGAATTGAACATTTCAAGTAGAAGTTTCTGATCGCATTTGTTAGGGAATATGAAAAAGTTTAACAATTTATCTTAATTGAACATTTCAATATAGAAGTGTCTGATCGCATTTGTTAGGGCACATGAATAAATTTAACAAATTTTTTTGTGTCATTCATATCGTAGGGCGGTAGGGGTTTAAGCGATACCTCATTTTTTTTTATTTTTTTTTCAACTAACACCCTCTTATAGTTACACTCACCCACCAGTAAAATTATCTTTTATTAGATTATCTATATGAACTAAATGCATTTACTCTAGGGTAGTCAATCAAGGTGTCGGCCCGGATCGGCCCGCCGGGCCACGGACCCTCCAACACATAGCCCGCGACTGGCCGTTAAGAACCAAGGGCCGGTTCATAGAATTGGCCCGAACTGCCGGTTCACGGGCCGGTACGACCCTTAAAAAAAATTAACAATGTGGTCCGTCGTCCGACCTGCGGCCCGACCCCGCCAGGCCCGACCCGAAACGGTGGGACCAAAATAAAAAAATAGAATCGGAACTGAACCGCGACCCTACGGGTTCGGTTCAATGAACCGGTCTTAAGAGGCCAGTTCAGGCCGGACCGGTGACGGTTCGCGGGCCGGTTCGGCCTCCTCCAGAAGTTCAATTTTTTTTAGATTTAACATTGTTATTATTCTTTAGCTCGTTTCATTTTATCTAAAATAACAACCCAAATGAACAGAACAGAGGAAAAAACAACACAGGGCCTTTGTGTGCAAGACCAAATATAACCTTCATTTTTTCAAGGAAGATGTTACGGTCCCCTTACGGAATCATTCCATCAGGATTTGTAACTGTTAGATCAACAATCACTGACAATTACATAATAATTTAACGGTTACAAACTTTCACGGAATTGTTCCATAACGGAACGGTAATATTTTATTTTTTTTTTCAAATACCAATGCATGTACCAAAAATACCCCGGCGTGCCGTATTTTCGCATATCGAAAGCCTCTCACCTACGCACTAAATTAGCGAAAGTCGACCGGCTTAATTAAATTGAGCTACAAAATTAAATATATCTGTACCATTTATTTATTTATTTATTTGCTTAAAAGTACGCAAAAAAAAACATTTATGGACATCATTTTCTCGGCTCACACCAAAACCCCCCATCATTGGAAATGAAAATCTCCCCAACTTAGTCAAATCAACAGTACAAAGATCAGCTCAAAATTGACAGGAGACTACTCGTCAGCCGTTGGATCAAAAGAAATGCGTGGTCCATCGCCACGCATCTCGAGGGCCTACAAAGGCTGTGCTATCCTGCTGACACGTCCATTATTCCAATCCTAGGCTCTACCAACTATTCTGCTTTGCCGTGCCGTGGGCTGGTGAACGTGTGACGTCGGGTGACGGTGGGGGTTTGGCCCCCAGTGGTCCCCCCGCCTACCGTTGGATTGTGGAGGGCGCTTTGGGTTACGGCATTTTGTGATCCAATGATCTCGCGACACGTGGAGGTGAATGCTCGTGCTGACGTCTGGGTCGGAATGAGAAGGTTGATCTGGTTTTTTGCTAACTAAACATAATTAATTAATTTCTGGTGTACTTAGTTAAAGACAGTAAGAATGTGGTTCTTGCACGCTTGCCTGACTACGTTAATTATTTTTTTCTCATTATTTTTTTTTTAATTCAAATCTAACTCAACTGATATATTAATATTATTATTATTAAAAAATCATTTAATCATTTTTATACAATACACGTCAACTTAAATTCATAAATTGTCTACTCACATAATTAATTAATCATCACTTTACATCATCTCCCTCTTATTTTTCTATGAAATTAACTATAATTGTTGTATTTTAAATATATTTTTAATATAAAATGAAAATCTCACTAACAATTAATCATATAATTTTTTCAAAAAAATAATCATGCATGTCAAACTAAAAAATCCATAAAAAATTAATAAAATGAAAACTTATATCCATGCATTCCTTCAAATTTGGGTCCAAGCGTTTATCGAGTTGAATTATAAATTATCAAGTCCATACATATGTTTGATCAACTTGGTTTGTTAACGAGACTTGACGAGTTCTAATTAAGTTCGAAAAACTCTATTTTTCAAGTTTAATGAATTGCACTAGGCTAATGAATGGCTTGGTTGTTTTAACCGTTCTAAGAAAAATGCTGCATTATTAAATATAGGAAATGGAAAAAAAAAAAAAAAAAATGAAATCATATAGCTCATTGTCTTAATAGTTTGTCATAAATTCCACCTATACATACATATATGTCTAATATAATGAGAACTGCTATAAAAGATCAACACTCGTAAGTTATTGGGTATTTCTATTGTGCTAGTCTCTTTTTAAGTATTAATAAAAAAATGGATAAAGGAATAATTATTAGAAGTAATGCAACCAAACCATAAAATAAATTAAATACATGAAAAAGGAGTATATTCTACAACTCTAGTAATAGCATTTGGTCTTCCTAGGTCATGGGCAACAAACAGTGGACAGTGACATATCGTTGGTATTAGCAAGACCAAAATTGTTGCAGATTATGAACTCATTTTCCCATAAAGGTGAAGGATAATACAAGTCAAAAATATACTTATTGTGGAGAACAAGGAGATTTAATGTGGTTGGGCCAAGTTGGACTGAGTCGAGCCGAGTCGAGTATTGACCTTGTTGAGCATGATTGAGTTTTTTTAGTTGTTTGAGCTCGAGCTCGACTCGATAGAAATTACAATAGCTCGAGCTCGGCTCGAAAATTTTTAAATTAAAGGAAAGGTAAAATTACCATTAAGTACTTATGCTAATATATATATAATAAGGGATATATTAATAATTTAACTTGTATCTCGAGCCGCTCGACAAGGCGAAATAGGGCTCGAGCTCGACTCGAGTTCGGTCAAACTCGAGCCCAAGTCGAGCGGCTTGAGAGCCGAGTCGAGCTTTGACTCAAGCGCTCAACCCGCTCGACTCATTTGCAGCCCTAGGCCAACTTTATGAAAATCAGACGAGTCATCGAGACATTAAGGGTGTGTTTGTAAAAGAAATAATTTGAGTAAATTAACTCAAAGTGAGTTTTTTAGTTAACTAAAATTAATTTAAGAAAAGTGGCATAGGCAGTTGTTAGTGAGATTTTTAATTTATATTCAAATAATATTTAAAAAAATAATTAAAATTAGTTTGATGTAAAAGTATGAGAGAGATGATATGAAGTGATGATTAGTTAAAATTATGTAAGTGGATAAATAGTGAATTAAAGTTGATATGATGTGTAAAAATGATTGATTGTTATTATTTAATTATATTGATAATATTGAGGATAGTGGAGCTGATTAAAAGTTGAGTTAGATTTTGAGTATGAATTAATTTGGTTTAAGATTTTTTTTTTACAACTACTAGCTTAATGGTTCACTAATTCGATGTAATTTGTTATTATATTTACATATATAATATTTTATATAATATAAGTCATGCATAAAAATTTGTTATTAAATATTTAGACAATTTACAACATTCAAATACTTAAACTAACTAATAACTAACTTACATATATTCATCATATTTAAATATGTAATTTTTATTTGTATTAGACATTTTTAAATATAGTAGAATTTATTTTAAAAAAGAAAACACTTGAGGTTCAAACCAGTCTAACCAGCCAGTTTTGTCCGGTTCAAACTGATTTAACAGGTTTTTGACCCATGGAGTCAACTATTTGGAATTTAATAATATGTCGAAGTTGTTTTAGGAGGGCAGCCAAACCACGGTCTTGCTTCTTTGAAGGTCGAAGCTGTGATGGATCCTGCTACGACTGCGAGATGAAGCATGCCTTAGTCTCCCTTTGCCACCATGTGTTTGGGTAGGCTTGGCATCTCAGACGCATGATCTCAGTCTCCAAGGGAACATGCCATGAAATCAAGCCGAAGTGCGTCCTTGATTGCTTCTTGCCGGAAAATGTGCCTTAGGTCGGTCTCTGAGAGAACAACGCGTCCTTTATGCAAAATAACATGCCTTTCGTTGGTCTCCGTGAGAACAAGGATCTCATAGTTGAAGAGCCGAGAGAGGCTTCTCAGCCTTAAAAGACATACAATGTTGTGAAGGGAAATTCTCCAGCATTTTATTCAGAGTACTTGGCATTAAGAGTCTTTGATATTCTGAAGCGCAATTCTCCAACATATTATATATAGAGATTGAAGGACAAGGAAGATGTCTCTTTTTACTTCTAGCCTTATCTCCACTTTATAAAGAGATTTTAAAGGAATATAGGATTATGTTAGCTTTTTGAAGTGTAATTCATTTGTGCCAATGTATATTTTTTTTGTAAAGTAGTTAAGTCGATGTAAAAATTAAAATGATATCATTAGATTGTAAAATAGTTGAGTCAATGTAAAAAAATCCGAGATCTTAATGAATATGGAAAATGAATTTTTAAATGTGTTCTCTTTCTTGAGAAATTACATTTGATATGATAAGACACTCGATTTGTTGGACTTCTGTGAATTGGGATGTTGATATGATATCATAGTGTAATTGAAGCAGTTGTGTGGTTATTATTTGACATGATGTGCGAATCAGATAATTAGAAGTGCATACCTGTTTGTACCCTTTTTGTTGTGATTTTTCTTATTGTTTTGTCGTTATTTTTGTAT
>CACSLK010034050.1:1751410-1775458 GCA_902706635.1 Striga hermonthica | reverse complement strand
AGATGAAGATCCGATAGTAACGTTTACCAAAACAGGTAGGTACTGAACCACACTGGCCGTAGTGCATCAACTAATCCAAGTAATAAAAGAATAAATGAAAAATTTTACTAACGTAACATATTACCAACCACACAGACACGCACCAAATCAATTTATTGAATCTGATATTGGTAAAATTTAAAATAAAATTTTAAATTAGTAAGGCGTAAGCTAATAATATTTAATTAATACCTTCCATGTTCTCTCATATCCTCCACCATAACAGAACTTGTCATTGAGTACAAATAAAATAGGCATCAACCGATTTCTCAGATTGCCCATATGCATCTTCAACATGAACCTTACATCTAGAGTAAATGTTTAATAAATAAAAACTTCAAAACGGAAAGGACATCAAAGATATGCCGCCGATCCAATATAATTATTGTTAATATTTTATACTAGTACTACTAATCCTTTATTGTGTGATACATGAGCTACTGATATTAAAACTGTATTTATAAATAAAATGTGAAGTTTATACTAATATCATCATTTAGCATACGTTAATTATAAGCAAGATTACATGGCCTATATAGCATGGTCACGGTCGACCACATGATGCGGCCGCCAATGGTCATGGCCTACCTAGCCGGTCAGCCGCCACCGAGGGTGACCGCAATTGCTGGTTGGCTGGCGGCAGCTCGATCGGTTTCGCTGGCCGGCCAGAAAAAAAACGTACCTCTTGTCGTCAGACATTTTCTCATCGGAATCGTCTGTTCCATAGAATTTACAATTTTCTGAATTTTTTTTGAAAACTATCTTGAGTACAAAATAGTCCAGAAGGAATGGTATGTAGTAACACCAAGTAGAGTGACATTGTCGTATTTCAACTATAGGCCATAAAAGCGCCCACTTTTTCTTTTGAAATAATATCATTTTAGGTTTAGGTACATTACCAAGAACATAGGGCCAATATCTAAATAGTCATCTTTGTTGTTGTAACCAATATTCGATTATATGCATATCCGCATATGTTTTAACTATTATAAGTTTTATGTTTATATATAATATTGAAATTATAAATTAAATAATAGTATATCATATTTTAAATAATTTTAGCATCAGTAAAAAACATTATAAATATATTCAACTTCATCATTATACTCAATTCATAATTAAAGTTTAACTCAATTTTAACTTAACTTCATTATCCTCAATATTATAAATATAATTAAATAATACCAATTAATCATTTTTATACATTTCATCAAGTTTAATTTACTATCCATTACTCACATGATTTTAACTAATCATCACCATGCATTCTCTCTCATATATATTTACATCAAATCAATTTTAATTTTATTTTAAATATTATTTTAATATAAAACTAAATCTCATTATCAATTAACAATACATTTTTTTAAAAAAAAATTAAGTTAACCGAAAAACTCATTTTCAATGGAAATCCTTGTGTAGAAACACGCTTACAATTTTATATAGGGTTAATTGCATAAAAAACTCCAACTTTTTGTTTAATTGCAAATAAAACTCAACTTTTTTAATTGGACAAAAAATACAAAACTTTTATTAACTGTTGCAATTTTGTCTCACCCGCCGGACCTCCGCCACCCGCCGCCGGCCAACTTCGCCAGATATTGAAATTTTTTTACATGATCTTGTAGCTCTCCTCCGTGCCGACAACATATCCGAGTTTCACAAAAAAATTCCGAAGATAAAGGCTTCTAATTTTTCGGTCAAAGGTCATAGATCTACAAACTTTCTGCGACCTTTGACCGAAATTAGAAGCCTTATCGTCGGAATTTTTTCGTGAAACTCGAATATGTTGTTGGCACGGAGGAGAGCTACAAGATCATGTAAAAATTTTCAATATCCGGCGAAGTTGGCCGGCGGCGGGTGGCGGTTGCGGCGGTCGAGACAAAATTGCAACACTTAATAAAAATTTGGTATTTTTTTGCCAAATTGAAAAAAATTGAGTTTTATTTGTAATTAAACAAAATGTTGGGATTTTTTATGCAATTAATCCTTTTATATATATACTCGGCAAACAGTGTGATTTGTGAAGATGCTACCATAATCAAATTCCCTTCTACAGTGTGAATATACAGTTGCAGTCAGGTAGATTACTGAATTGGATTGAATTTAAAAGCTCTTGGAAGGGATAGAAATCAATGGCGGCGGCTGGGAAGGTGTCGAATGGCCCCCACGAAGAAGAGGAGCTGGCCGGAGGTATCGACGGGCCGACCAATCCAATGGTAACTCCTCTGTTAACTGATCTTTACCAGTTCACCATGGCGTATGCTTACTGGAAAGCCGGCAAGCACGAAGAACGCGCAGTGTAATTTGTCTCTCGTCCTGTTTTTCTAATTGTTTTCAGCTGGATTAGTTATTCGGCGATCGCTTAATTTGCAGCGGATGAGTTCAGTAGCTCTTGTTGCTGGATTGGAATTGTTTGATTGGCTATTCATCTTAGGAATTTCACCAATGCATTTTCTGACATTGTGGGGTTAATTGTATAAGTATACTTAGATATAAAATCTCTGCTCATTGGATTAAATTTTAGGAATTGGTATGCGAGCGTTGTTGGAACTATAGCTGAGATATACGGTAATGTTTTGTCGAAAGTGTTGCGTTGTCATAAGGTGGTAGGATATGAAAAGAAAATTTTGTTTGTTGTCTTTGTTCATGTACAACAGTACAAGCCCATAGCTACTACCTAATGGGAGTGGAAGGTCGTAATTCCATTTGATGCTACGAGTTGTGGCGTTAGGGAAGCTTTTTTAGTAATTATTTGTAGCACCACAGATTGATGTAGTGAATAATTTCTCATACAAGTTTGAGAAAATTCTCATATGTGATGCTATGTTTTGTTCAGGTTTGATCTGTATTTCCGGAGGAACCCGTTTGGCGGGGAGTTTACAGTTTTTGCTGGTCTAGAAGAGTGTATCAGGTTAATTGCTAATTTTAGATTTACAGAGGATGAGATTGAGTTTATCCAAGCCTCCTTGCCTCCTTCATGCGAGGTATATTGATAACTCAATAAGTTAATGTCTATGTAGTTGAGTTCTATTTAAATTATTTATAATAGTAATTAATTCTATAAGCTTCTCCGATCAAATTACTTATGTTTAAATTACATTTCTGATATCTTGACTGTATAGACTGCTAGCTTCTATCGATAATTAATGCTTAGGTGATTACAACAATGCTAGTCGCGAGAGTGATGATCTATTTTGTGGATAAGATAGTGAGTCCACTTTTTATGTTATTTTGTTTTTATGAGTGCAATTTAATGAACTGAAACTGGTAGTTTGTTTCTCAATATATTGCAATTTGCCAATATTTAAATTTCTTTGGTTAAACTTTCGTATGAGAGGTCGTGACAAGCCTAAATGAGTATTAGGCAATGATGTACATAACAATGCTTAAATGTTTTGTAAATTGTTCTGGTCAGATTCTTGGGCTGGTCTGATTTTATTTTGTTTTCCACGAGCAACGTGTTTTACCAATTTCCGCTGCTTTTTGTTAACTACTTGATTTGAAAGAATTTGATTAGATTGCGACCTATTGCATTTGTCTATCGAATTTCTGCGCATATCTTATTAGCCAAATTCATATTTCTGTAACTTGATATTTTTTAGTCATCGTAAGATGTACTAACCCTTGTTTGGCCTTAGATTGGTTTCTTTGACTACCTTCGTGGAATTGATTGCTCTGATGTGGAGATACATGCCATTTCTGAAGGATATGTTGTATTTCCAAAAATACCATTGATGAGGATTGAAGGACCAGTAGCTGTAAGTATCTCTTCCTCCGTACACAAACTTACCAGTCATTCCACAAGTTGGTTTGCTAAGCTGATATCCGTATACATTTTTATTATTACTTAAAAATGACTAGTCATTTGTCTAGGTGGTTCAATTGCTTGAAACACCACTCGTCAACCTTATAAATTATGCATCCCTAGTTGCTACAAATGCTGCAAGGCATCGTTTTGTTGCTGGAAAGTCCAAATTACTTCTTGAATTTGGGTTGCGGCGGGCACAGGTCATAAAACTGCTCATCTCATTTGGGTTTAGAAATCTCATCCTTGTTGTAAAGCATAATATGGCTGTTTGTCATATTGGTGCAGGGACCTGATGGGGGTATTGGAGCATCAAAGTATTGCTATATGGGTGGATTTGATGCTACAAGGTAATTTTTCCTTAAAACATGTACTTTATTCCCATTTTTTCCATCAATGCGTTTCATTTTGTGATTCTGTTCAATATGATGCTCGAAACTGTATTTAAATTATCATGACTTAAGAGGCAGATGTTAAAGTCGATGCAGCACTTTATGGTCTGTAATTTAATAGATTTGACTGCTCTGTACAGGTCATCAGAATAATGAATTTAATTTGACATTGAGCAGATATTAAATGGCATGGATGCAAAATAGTCACATACTCACATAGATAGTTTTGCAGTTATTTACAATAACAGGACTTTATTGATACTTCCAATTATAGACAATGCTATCATCCTCCAATTTTCTAATTTCCAAATTTGAAAATAATTGTGCATCAGTCGTGATACTTCCAATTAGAGTCATTGTTGACAATTCTCCTGGCATAGTGCTAATAATGGACTAGATCAAAATGGCTCAATTAAATTCTAGTGCTTCTTCTATTAGTGAAGTTTCTAGAAAAAAATATATCAAACAACGCAACGCACCTTGGGTCGCTATGGAAACAACCTCCTTGTATAATTACAAGGGTAAGGTCTGCGTACAACTGACCCCCCAGACCCCAACCTGTTGGGAATATACTGGGTATGTTGATTGATTGATTGATTGATACTCACATAGATAGTTTTGCAGTTATTTACAATAACAGGACTTTATTGATACTTCCAATTATAGACAATGCTATCATCCTCCAATTTTCTAATTTCCAAATTTGAAAATAATTGTGCATCAGTCGTGACATTGTTTAACATTCCTGCTAAGTATTTATCATTTTCACTTCTTTGTAATCTGTATAATTTGTTGACGAGGCTCTTTTATCTTTGCCTTCTGGTGTTGACAGCAACGTTGCCGCTGGAAAAATATTTGGAATACCACTTCGTGGGACACATTCACATGCCTTTGTCAGCTCATTTATGGTATTTATCATTATGTTCTTCAAATCTTTACTCAATATTTCCACAGATTACCATGCTTTTTTGTACCGCTTGTGCTTTTCTCTTTTTCACTTTCTTGTAGACCTCTCCCCGTCCCCATTTCTTTCTAGTTAATGCTTGTATGATTTCTAGATCTTGTATTTGTGTGTAATCCTTTCTGTTTTCTCCTTTTCTATCATTTGACTTCATATTCTGTGTTCTTCATTCTGGATTGGTACTTCTCTTCGAATTTTCTATGTAGGCTAGGTACTTAAGTCCTTGCTGCTTCTTTTTATTATCATTGTCTTTAAGATTCTTCGATTCTGAGTGCGTGCCTACTTTGGATGAGAAGAAATGATGATTAAATGCTATTCTGCAAAAAATAGGGCTGGTATAAAGTGGATTTCCAATTTGGTTTGATTTAATTCTAGAGAAAGGTAATGATGGTTCTCCTCATGGTCCTAGAATGGTTTATTTATAGGATAATATGAACTTGTAGACACCTTCATGTGAACTTGTCTGGCTCTAACTATTGAGCCTAACAATGTGAACTAGCTTTTCTCGACTCTTCCAATGAGTACTTTAGCCACTATTTTGCAGTTCTCTGAACCATTATTTGTTCAGAGTCTCACATTGTCCTGATACAACCTCCATGATTTATCCCTTATCTGAATGTCTATTAATTCTGCAGAGCCCTGATGAGATCACTGAAAAGTCACTCAAAAGTTCTGATAGCACAAAAGTATGTGCGGACTTTGTCAATCTAGTGCAGGCATGGTTAAGCAAATTAAAGGTATGATCATTTATTGTCACTGTTTTCTCATGCATTGACCTTTCCTCATCCTATCACAATGGTTTTCCTCATTCTATATCCGATGTGTTACACTATGTGTTTTGAAATGGTTTTCCTCATTCTATATCCGATGTGTTACACTATGTGCTTTTCAAAACATTGGTTTTTACACACCTTGATTCGTCGTGATTGTCTGGAAAATGTATGTGATACAAATCACTTAGGCACATCACATATCATGCTCAAGGTACTTGTTCAATCTCCCATGCTGTCAGTTTATGAACCATCAGGTAAAAACGTAATAAGACCATCATCATGTGGTTTCATGGTTCAGCAAAAAGTCTTGAAAGTCTTACTGTCATTTGATAAATGGATATAACTCATCCTCAAAACCTGCTCAAAGGGAGAGGGTGTCGCACCCACCCTTATACACAATAACTTCCCAATAACTAATCTATGTGGGGCAAAGATAAACTTTGAACATCATTTATGATTTCTGTGCAAGCAATGAGTTGAATTCATCTTAGCTGAAACCATAACTAAGAAGTAAGCTGACAGTATTAGGGACACTCTGAACTAATGTTTACATAAGTACCTAATTTCAAATTCTGCCTTGATTGGAATGTTAAATTACTGATACAGATTCTTCATTAATCTTGTTTGTGAAGAGAGAAAAAAAAGTCAGTCTTGTCAGCGACTCATTTGTGTAGCCAATTCATGTGACACATATTACTCCTTTAAGTTGTAGAACTTTGGAATATATTGTGTGGTCTTAAACAGCTAGTGTACTTTACTATGATGACATTGAATATCGCCGAGCTTCACGAAAAAGATTTGATACCTTTATGGGCTTCAATCTCGCAAATGCATGCATTTACATTGCTGGAAGTTGGAACATAGACTTTTTGTATATGGTTTTGCTAAGATGTTGAATTCAAATTGTCCACCTCTTCAGAGATCACAGTTGGGGGGAATTTTCGGTGAAACAAACCAAAGTGAATTAGCTGCTTTCATGTCATATGCCCTTGCCTTTCCAAAGGACTTTTTGGCTCTCGTCGACACATATGATGTGAGTGAAAATTGCTAGATTTGTATCTTCCATTACTTTGAACTTGTTATTTTTTATCCATGTGGCTTTGTGCAGCAATCTTCATCCAATAGTTATCAATCAAAATAATGAATTAGTAAATTGAATTTCCTAAATATTAGGCACTTATCTTGGTGAAAGATGGTTTCATATGGAAACCTTTCGAATAATTTGACTTCTCTACAAATATTTACATATGAGACTGTTACTTGATCATTGCCTCGGGATTGATGTTTCACTCACACTGCTTATTTCCGTGTATCGCGTATACTACGTGTAGATTCTATTTCATTGATCTTGTGTTATACTAACGTTCTCTGTAATATGTTGAACAGGTTATGAGAAGCGGTGTTCCTAATTTTTGTGCAGTTGCCTTAGCTCTAAATGATTTAGGGTGAGTTAGAATCCCTGAACTGGTATTTGTACTTTATGTTGTGTGTCATATATCTACTGCCTTGTTGGATGACAAGCTTACAACTTGGTACCATTTCTGAAGCCAGTTAGTTGGTCAATGTCAATTTTATTTGTAAGTAGATATTGAGTTGTTACGCATGACAGTTAGGTCGCCCGCTTATATGTCTATCTGTTCACATATATGGTGCAAATAGCGTGTGGAGTTGATAATAGAACACGTCAAACAATTTGTTTGGCTTATCGATGTGGTTAATTTTTCAAAGTCACCCCATTACACCTCAATTGCAGTCATTTAGACCGAAACATTGCTCCACAAGCGTCCTATTTATCTGTTTGTTTCTCTTCTGGTAGTAATCCGTCTTTTCTCTTAATACCTTCCTTTTTTATAATGTTGTTGCAGGTATAAGGCAATAGGTATCAGGTTGGACTCTGGTGATCTTGCCTACTTGTCATGTGAGAGTCGAAAGTTCTTTCAGACAATTGAGAAGGAATTTGGAGTTCCTGATTTTGGGAAGACATGTATTACAGCAAGCAATGATCTCAATGAAGAAACTTTGGATGCTTTAAACAAACAGGTGCAGGCAAATGCATAGTGTATCTCAAAGGCCTATCATTACCCAACTCTGTTCATAGATCTCTTACTGCAGATGGCTTAGATGACTTTTCTGCCTATTATAGTCCATTTTGATCACTAGGAAGTGTAATGGTTTTCCTATTATTTTGTTCTTGTAGCTGATTGCCTCTTTAGTTCTGGGCCTGTTTTTACTTCATGGAAAGATCCTCCATCCATGCTAATCTAACATTTGTTTAAAAATCCTCTTCCCCAAATTAAGAGATAAGCCTTTTGAAATTCCTTCTATTCCCTCATTAAGCAAGAATAAATGTTCTAACTATGCATTGGATTAGAGAGTGTTTTTTTTTTTTTTTTTCTAGTTTATTTTTTTTTAAATTCATCTGAGAACATGACCGTGTGAATGGTCTGTAAATATTTTCTCAATGTGTTAAATGGCAACAATCACTGAATCTCTCCACTTCTTTGTTAAACATGTTTGTACACTAGTATTTTATATAGGCTTGGTGATCTTATAGGTACATCCTGACTAGTTTACTGCTTGGGATCATTAATTATGTGCTATCCTCTATGGCCAGGGCCATGAAGTCGATGCATTTGGAATTGGAACACATTTGGTTACATGCTATGCTCAACCTGCACTAGGTGTAGTCTTCAAATTGGTTGAAATAAACAGTCAACCTCGCATCAAGCTTTCTGAAGATGTTTCAAAGGTTTGACCCATCATCTTCTTGCCACATCATGGTTGTATTAAGAGTGGTGGTATTTATTGAGCTCTGGTTTCAGGTCTCCATTCCATGCAAAAAAAGATGCTACAGATTATATGGGAAAGAAGGTTACCCTCTTGTTGATATTATGACAGGGGAAAACGAACCGTCACCAAAGGTTATTATCATGTTTTTTAAATTATTAATCATAAGTGCTCCCTAGATTGCTGTATTATTCTCCTTTCCCTGTCACTCAGAAAAGAGTCAATTTATTAATGTTTTTAGTTTTGGAAATGTGGAATTAAGATTCTTGGCAATCGGTCACAAGCAATTACTGCCAACAGTTACTTTACCTGGTCCGATACGCAGGTAGGTGAGAGAATATTATGTCGCCATCCTTTTAATGAATCCAAGAGAGCATATGTTGTCCCACAGCATGTAGAGGAGCTTCTGAAGTGTTTTTGGCCTGGTAGATCAGGTAACACTTTTGAGGTGGATAATATCACCTTCGAATATGTTAATTCACCTATATATTACTACTCGTGTTTTCCCAAAATTTCATGCCGAAAATACATCCTTATTTTTTTTTTTTTTTTTTTTTTGTTGGGAAGTTTGGAACTGCATTTAAGTGCTTATAAGTGGTATTTGTGCTTTATCAATTACAACTGTTGTAGGTAAAAGAAGAGAAGAACTGCCACCAATTAAGCTGATCAGAGAACGGTGCATTAACCAACTGGGTCAGATGAGACCTGATCACATGAGGAGGTTGAATCCAACACCGTACAAGGTAACAATAACTCCAAATAACTGCCTCTTTTAACACCTTTCTTATACTTGTTCTTTCTTTACATGATCATGTTTTGAACCATATTCAACTGTGCAGGTTAGCGTAAGTGCCAAACTATACGATTTTATACATTTTCTGTGGCTTAACGAAGCACCTGTAGGGGAATTGCAGTGAGCCCAACACATACTTATGGGCATTATGGCCAACAGGACAACTACAGAGGACCAAATAGCATACTATTCTTTACCCCAGAGTAGCACTTGTTAATCTTGTTTGTTTTCTTATAACTGGAATAGTTGTAAGTTGTAACTCTACCTTTCCTTAAATTCATCTATTTGGTGATCAATAAAAACCCTCACTCGGGCAAAAATGAAGAAACGAGCCTAATCATAGACGACTTCCAAAAGAAAAAAAAATAAAAAAAAAAATACTGCAAATGTTTATTAACTGTGCTCATGAAGATACATGGGCACCAAGTTTACATGGTAAGATAACGAAATACAACAGCTCCATTTATATTACACTCAGTGTTTGACATAAGCAACTATTAAATATCACTCTGTTTTAGCATTTTCTGTACAATCTGAAAATAGGGCTCTCAAATTGATCTCAAAGTTAAACCAACACAATCAAGTCTTTCAGCTGAACCCACCCATAAGCACTCCTGTCACGAATTTTCTGTATTGTTGATGCTGCTAGTTCGACCAGTGGCCTGATTTTAGCTAGCTCCTTTTCCAGGGGCAACCTTTTATCACCCTCAACCTGAAAATTTCAGTAAAACACAAATTTAAGCGGCCCTATTTTTCACCTAAGTCGAAATGCAAGTAAACCCGAGAGGAAAAAATGACTATATAACCTTCTCAATGCAGCGCAAGGTGTCTAGAGTGTAGCAGAAATACGAAAGCTGCCTGTACAGATCTGCTTCCGTGTACTAATCGGAGTAGTTAACGCAAACAAATAAGGAAATAAAATTCAGTAACTACAGTTCATCAGATAATGTTACCATTACAATGATGTTGCAAAGAGGATTTTTACGGCACAAACCTGTCTTATGAGGTGTCCATTACAACGTGGGTAATTGGGACATGTGGTTCCTCTTGTAGAATCACCAAGCACGCGAAGATTCACGCTACATGTAGTGTAATTGCATGTTTCGTCGTCACACTGTTAAAAAAAAAAAAAAAGGGAACAAGATCTTTTTTATCAGACGAGGGGTGCATGTAAAATTTGGTTGTGTAAACGTGATTAGTCTCATTCAAGTGAAATACCATCATCACTCCCTTGTAGTATGTTGCCATGAATCCTTCGGCTTGTCTTTTTACCTGATAGAAAAAAATAGGCAGAGTTAAATGAAAATGTTGGAAGTATGTAAGAACTTCTACGTATGGGACAAATTTTGTAACATTATTTACAGTCAACTGAAAACACATGTTATATGTTAAAGCCAAAAACAGGTTCCTAGTAATATATTTTTTTTTTTCTTCTAATAAAGAAAGATATATTTTTCTCGTAAAAGATAAACATAGATTAATCAGATCTAAACCGGCTAATCTCTGTTTAAACAAAACCCATTCATATTCACAAAAGCCGAAATGAAGTAACCTGGTTTGCAATAATAGCAGGAGATATTCTCCCGCCGTCTTTTTCAGCTGGACAATTTGGACACCGCAAATTGTGCCAAAAATTATTGGCTGGTTGCTTGTCTGTTGGCTTTGTATTGATCAACGCATAGACTGAGCTAAATATGGGCGAGCACTCGAAAGTCCCGGAGCAACTCGGGCAGGAGAGAACCAAAGGCGAGCAACCTCGATACCTGCAGTTCAGAAATTTCATTAAACCCAATGCCATTATTGCTAACAGGCATAAAGACAAAATTTGGAAAAGCGAGATAAATGTGGTTTAATGAAAATCAATGTTTCATGTACTGGCAGAACTATTTTTTTAAGAGAAAGAGAGAAGTACCTCTCCTCATCGTCCAATGCAAATGACAACAAACTTGATGGATCGTTGCTGATAGAATCGCTTGATTTACTCTGAAACTGATGAATTAAAGATTAAACTGCCGCTTATCATGCTTGCAAATGCTTGAAGAAATACATTATACATGTAGAGAGATGCCACTAACCTTCGATGAGTCAAGCCCTAAACAATCAGCTAAACGTGCTGGACTTGTACCCTGAATTGATGCACATAGACGTGATATGACAGGATGAATCTGCATGAACATTGGTGAAAGGTATTTTTAGCAATATGTCACAGAAATCAACAAAAAAAATAAAAAAAATAAAAAAAAATAAATGAAAAGGAAAGACACACACACGCACACACACACACACACACACACACACACACACACACACACACACACACTAACAGCTACTAAAAATAAACTACAGAAAACAAACCTGCTGTGCGAGGTAATAGTCAATGTCAACAATCCAGTTTTCATTGTTCTTTTTCAGTTCATCAGGATGTCTCGCTCTCTGGGCAATTCCAGCAGAGGATGTAGAGCCTTTGCCCTATAAAATGTACATACGACAAATTTATGATATACGATCTGACCTTACACAAAGATTATGTTCGCAAAAGACAGGTATTAATTTAACTAAATCTGCATAATCAAGGATAAAAAGTAAAAAACAAAAAAAAAGACAAAAAAAAAAAAAACAGAACCAGTGGCAGACCTGCTCACAGCAGATGATGTAAGGCACAGTGTCTCCAGCAGAACAACCAGTCACATAACCACTTTTTTTCAGTCTAAGTGCTACCTGAACAACCGTGCAAGAAGTATTAAGCTTAAAATACAAGGATGATACTAATATGATTCATTTGTAATGTCATTAGCTTTCACCTCTACATGAGGCTGATTTCTAGCATCAGGGTATGCTTCCGGTGGTTTTGTTAATGTCTTTGTGATGACATATTTTTCCAGTGGTACTTGCCCGTTCCTCATTTCCTCTTGTACCTAAAATTAATTACATAATGCTGTAATTATTTACTTGTCTGGCATGTCAAATTGATAGTGGGAATCAAATGATGTCACAAAATAATAAGACGGCATGATTCAACACAATATCTCAAACAATACAAGGAGATAACTTAATCTGTGAGTTTGCTTGCTCTTGTATATTAAGCATATTTACTATGAGCCAAAGCTAAGGGCACAAAAAGTTGAAGAAAATACCTTCATTAGAGAATTGTGTATTACTTCAACAACATCCTCACAGGACCTGAAAGCATTTGACCAAATTTTATATGGTAAGCTTTAGAAAGACAACACAGAGATTTCATGCAAAAAACAAAACTGACCCCCCAGATAAAATTTGACTGAGGCAGAAATCTCCCAATTCCTTTGACAGTAAGCTCCAATCACGACGGACCATATCAAGACCTTTCCGCTCGATAACCTGCACCAAACTCAATAAGAGTAAAGCAACAGACAATTGGATTTTTATATTCAATTGAATTACCAAAGTGTAAAGGAAGCTACCTCATATGCTGTACCGTCCTTAAAATGCATTTTGACAGCTGCATATTTCTTTTTCTTGAGCAACAACATTCTCTTGTACAAGCCATCGAGATCAATCTCCAGACACCTATACTTCTTATTAACCTATCAAAAACAAATAGGAGTCATTCTATGTATCACATATATTAGACCTTTTTTAAACCAGAATAACATAGACCATACAATGTGCCAGACAAACATGCTAACGAAATAGGTCTAACAGATGCTGAATGGATTAAATAAACTTCCAGTGCATATGTTTCCATGTTAAGCCATAATCCAGCTCGTGTTACAGATACTTGAAACAGATCAATAGATCTACTAAATGCTATTCTTTGCCTCAATCATAACATTAATCCAATGATTTTGACCATATGCAACTCAGGCAACAAAGAGAAGATATCTCTTCAATAATGAATGATGAAGTACCGATATCCCCTTTCTGCCTAGCAGGAAAAATGATTACCAATAATAAGCAATTTAAGTAATCTCACCTCCTGAATGACCTTCCCTGCAATTGATTTAGCTTTTCCAATATCATCAAGCCCGCTATATATCATTATCGAATCGGTGTCGCCATAAATAACCTGCTTGAAAAAGTATGTTAGCTTCATGGTTCCAGAGAAAAGCACTCTAATGAGTTTCGTGTATGTTCTAGAAACTGGAGCAATTTTGTATAAGTGCTTACCTCCAAGTTTAGATTATTTTGAACAAGATCCACAGTGCTCTGCAAAATTTCCCTTCCCTGCAAAAAATGTATAAGATGGCCTATAGCATCTTTATCTCCAATGGGCAGACCTAGGCCACCGTTTAGTTTTTACCAATAACAAACTTCTTACTTGTAATGTTATAAGTTCTGCAAGGGGCTTTGCATAGAATCTCGAGTTAGAGAACCCCAGGCATCCGTACATGCTGCATAATGATATTTTAAAATCAATATATAACAAGTAACCAATGGAAAAACAAAACTTTGTTTTTTAGGATGAAAGCATGAGCAAACCTATTTGCTGTCAGCTTTAGCGCTTGTTGCTGTATGTCAAACTGCTGAACTTTGAGACCTGAAGCTGTTTTTAACCATCCCTTTACCATTCTTCTTCTCTCCACCAAATCCTTAAGTAACTATAGAAATGCAGTTTTTCGTTACGACTTACAAGAGAAAAATATAGAACATTTGTAAGTGTTTGGAATCAAATATCTATTTTGGCTTTTAAACTGCGTATGTACCTGTTAGTATAGTTATTTATCAATATTTCATATTTGTACTTCTCTGTCCAATCAAATAAATGGATCATTGTGAATAGACATGCCAATTACTAATGATAACATTGATTTTTTTATTTCCAATTTCCATGTCAACATGTATTTATTTTGGATATCATGTTCGATCTTTTTCCTTTGTTCATAGTTTGCATGCTATTAGTATGTATGTAAATATCTGTTCAATCATCAAGGGAATCCAATACTTCCAATGAATGTGGTTATATATAAATACCCTTCTTGTACTGGTATGTTTAGCACCAAAAAATTTTCAGACCAGATGCACCAATATATTTCATATTAGTGAACAGTCCAACTGGAGTAAAAAGCTCAGCTACTGGTCTCCATGAGAACTGCATATGGATATTTAACTATTTAACTCTTAAAATGATGCATATATGGACGTTTTACCTCTGGTAAAACCCCACTCCTTTTACTGGATGGTAAATTGGGAGGTGATCCATCGGCAGGTCTTTCCACAGTAGTAAAACAGATATTATATTCCTGTCACTCAGATAAAGAGATACTTAAGTTAACAAGCAATTACATTATGAACAGTGCATAAAGGGCAGCAGGTAAAAAATAGTCATGATAGAAAAATATGAAATACAACTGACCTGAATAATGGAAGGGTACAGACTGTTGAAATCCAAAAGTAAAATATACTTATCGTATAGTCCTTTTTTTGGCTCCAGCACTAAACCACCTAAATAGGAAGGTCCTTTTTTTGTTTTACCATGATTATTTTCGGGAGCCTCGTCATCAAAAGTTGTATCTTCTTGATCAATCTCTTTGCTCTGTGCACCACCACTAATTTTCCGTTTTGCTGTCCTTGTCTCCTTGGACTGAGAAGAAAACTTGTCTGGGACAATAAACTTCTTGGCATGGAATGCATGTAGCAGGAGATATTCCACTCTTTGTGCCCTAGCACCCTGAAATCAGACAAGACAACTCATTTTACAAATTTACTTGCAATCTATCATGAAGCAACATCACTCAGATCCACTGGAAATCTCACCTGAAGAGTTTTATGCCAAAGATTGCCACTAATTTTAGTCAGTTGACGAGTGAGTGGGAGGACATTCAGGTGGAACATAAGTTCCATAGACAACCATGCGTCTGTTTCACCATACTCGATCTGCAAATAGTGCAAGTGTGAATCGCATAATGCAGAAGAACCCAGCTAGCTATAGAAAACGTGTAAGAATTTTATCTTCAGAGTTGGAAAGAAGGCTGGATCATTACTGAAACA
The DNA here is from genome assembly GCA_902706635.1 of Striga hermonthica. Taxonomy (NCBI): domain Eukaryota; kingdom Viridiplantae; phylum Streptophyta; class Magnoliopsida; order Lamiales; family Orobanchaceae; genus Striga; species Striga hermonthica. The sequence continues at coordinate 1,759,938 of CACSLK010034050.1, read as the reverse complement.
ATTTTCAGATGCCTCGAAAACAGGAACATTGACACATGATTAAAATTATCAGAAGAAAGATTACGACCTAGAGATTGTGGAATTAGAAATCTGTTATACAATTTTGTCCAGGCTGCTGCTCCATAGGTAACTACTGACCTACTTTTGCTTAACTCCAATATTGAACGTATATTTTAAATTCTCATGTCCTATGCATCATCGATTATATATGTATATTTTCCGTGTGTGTAACTTAATCACAACGCTACAACCAACTTTCAAGAATATTATGGGCACTTACAAGTTCCAGTAGCAATTCAGAACTTTGGAACATCTGGGGAATATCGTGAGGAGTTATCTCCTTACGGTCCTTATTCAGCTGTGTCTTTGCTAGTTGTGTCAAGGAATAGCTAACCTGGAAGAAGCCAGGCATGTTAAACAGTGAGAGAAACAACAACTGCTATATAATATAAAATAACCCACCTCCTTCAGTAGGTCACGCGAACAAATGTAAGTATCACATAAGAGACGGCCAGCAATGCAAGTCATGATTCCGGGACTCGCTCCTGAACCAAATACTGAGCTTCCTTTGCTAAGTTTGGGCATCACAGAGCGCTTGAGGCGGCCTATTTTTGACCACATACTGCTAGACACGGTTGAAGCCTGCAAAATGAGATATATAAAGGATCCTAAGAAAAGTAGCTTTGTGATGCTCAGATACAAAGCTTCTACAAAAAATACCAAGAGAAAAAGGGGCAGAACTAAAATAAAAGGTTAAAGAAAGAGTAAATGCTGTAGAAAGGAGTTGGATGGTAATTAAAAGGCTAGATCTACATATTTTTTGGTGTCGGGTACTCTGTGAAAAAGAAAGAAGACAGCATTGTATCTGATAGATGGGCCTGGATAGGACTCATCCCCAAAACTAGCTCACAGGGAGAGGGTGCTCAACCCACACTTATACACAATAACAGGCCAGTAACTAAACGATGACGGGCAAACATAACAGTATCTACGTGAGATGTAGAAATCACTCAATCATGAACTTCTGGAGAAGCACAAAGTGCTGGAACAAAGACTCCTATTATTTACATAGTAAATATGCAAATTTAGTACAAGTATACAACAAATACCTGGACTCTGTGAAGAAGGACATCCAGGTCAAACCCGGATATATTGTGCCCAACCAGAACGTCGCTATCCAATTTGTGAATCTCAATCATCAAACGATTTAACAAAGCTCTTTCACTGAAATGAAATTCATTATCATATAGCAGATAGTTAGCAAACTAAAAAGGCATAACAAAAGAATATGAAAGTTCGACCAATAATGGAAGAATAGTATATTAAGCCACATTATGAGTTCACAATAAGACTTGCCTGCTTTCATAGCAAATAACATTTGACCCAGCCTTAGTATTTTTCTCAGCTGCCTCCTTCGCAAAACCCATAGGAAATATGCCACCTTCAAGTTTACGCACAACAGTGAAATGACTAAGCATACCAGGACGGGTCCATTCTGAAGCCATCATGGGAGAATCTATCTGGAAAAATTGTCATTTAGTGAATAGATTTTACATTTATGACATTATAATGCTTTCATCATCATCCATAATGATATTTAGAAATGCAAGAGTCAACATGATTTAGCTCCACATGAAATGCCAAATTATTTAACATCGACATCTTAAAACTGGAAAAATATCAGATTGGTAAAAGAGAGGGAGAGATATTCTATCCACAAATGTGTCACTATGTGTTGATGCGCTGTACCTTAGCCTTGTGGCAGCAAATAACAGATGCAGCAACAATTTCATTGACATTATGTTTCTCGTTGTTGATAGTTTTCAAATTTATTGCTGCAACTACAACAGGAGGAATTTCCAAGACATTTTTCGATGACGTTGAGACTTGAATATCCTTTGTGAAATCTACTGTAACCTCAAATTTACACCAGCTCACCTGTCAAGAAGTAAAAGTAATAGTTTATCACAAGGTAACCAGACACTGCTTATGTAATAAAAACTCCAGAGTATCGAAAAAAGACTCACGCGCTGAGAAGCTGCGCAGGTCGAGAACTTTGAGATTGATAACCATGATGGTCCTTTAATTTTCCTTTTAATCAAGAAAAGCTCCAAGCAGCTGCAAGCAACATTAGCTCGTAATTTAATAATGTCTAGTTAGTATAAAGAATTTCACCAAGTCACAACCTTTAACCTATAGACAGTGAGAAAAATCGTCAAAGTGATTAGATAAACATGCCATGAGTGATGATCAAAGTCCTAAACCAGGACTACACCATGAATGTGAACTCAGAGGCCATCAACAATAAATGTGGCAAAAGTCTCGACCATACAAACGAAGCGAAGCGAAGACTAGTTAATGATTTTTCACAAATATATTTTTTACTAATCAACAATGTTGGGTACCCATTGTACATACAAAACATTACAAAGTTAAAGGATATTATTGCACTACCCTTAGTAGTGCCTTCAAGCTATTATCATTACATTGACTGACCTGCTATGAGTTCCAAGCAAAGCACAGAAGTTATTTCCCTTGAGATCTAATGGAAGCGGTTGGTCCTGTAAGGATACAAGGATCACTGAGGCCAAATAGGCTTAAACATTCTTCTCAAATTCATTACTCAGAACTTCGGACATCAAAACTCCAAGTTTTGCTTGAATAAACCAAAAATATTGACAACTCGAGATCATAAAACAACAGACCCCTATGAAATGTATAATGGCATACCTTAAATGGATAGTTGATCTTGAGGACATAATTTTCCCCATGAGGTATATCTGATCTCTCAAATGCATAATTTCTCTACAAGATAAGAAACAAACATGCAATGTAAGGGTTTCAAAGTTTAATATTCCCAATATAAAAGCATCAGATATCAAGATGTAAAAAATTATGGAGTCCACTATTTAGTTTATGAAATTATCCAGTGCATTATAGTGACGAGTTTACCAACCTTAACAGGTGCCATGCTGAAACTAGAAACATTCCTTTCTAGCAACTCCTTTGCTATTTCAGTCTTCATGTCTGATGCCAGCTCCTGATACAAAAGTTTGGTTCATCAAAAAGAGGAATAATTTTTTCCAACATAAAAAACAACTGCTCGCGGCCTATAGAATGGCATAGTATTACGTGAAGTCGGTTACGCAGAACAGTTTGAGACTCTTCAACATCTTTCTGTAGCTTATCAACCATATCTTTAAGGTCTGTGGATGGCGTTCGGGACTTTTCAACATCCCTCCCTTGCTTTACAAGTTGGTCTTTAGCAGCCATGAGGGCCATTCTAGACTCTTCAATCTTTTTTTCGAGCTCTTGAATTGTGTCATTGTGCAGAAAAGAAACAGTTGGGATTGCATACACGCATCTCTGCATGTTTTTTACAACCACACAGCAGCTGTGGTAGGTACCTCCTGATTTGACCTTAAACATAACAACCATTCTCAGATATCGAGTTTAGGAAAGCTCATACCCTTAGTACAAAATTTGTAGAGAAGCCAAGATTTCAGATTAAAGATAAGCATCAGCGAGGTTAATTTCTTTTCAGAAAATTTTCACCAAATCAAAGTTGTCCAAATAAATTGAACAAATGTCACTATGATAATAGAAATGCATATGAAATGTCCACAAAGGAGTGGTTGTGTAAGATGTCATCTAAAATGAGTCACGATAGGCAAAAACCAAGGTAAAAGCAGAAGAGTTTCACCAAGGAAAAAAAAAAAAAAATCAGATAGATCGGCTAATCATCAAATAAGAGATCTCTCAAAATGTAAGAGAAATAGGATAAAAGAAATGTGTTAGGAGAAAAACTATTCTCCCAAATGGAACTTTGAAATCATCATTAACGAGCTTTGAAGAAAATCTATACCCATTGAGATTCTACATTACGTCCAACAGCAATCAGTAAGGGTGTTTATTAGACCTACAGAAGTTTGCTGAAGCCTTGTAACTCAAAGTTAGTAAGCAAGTAATCAAGTATCCAATCATGAAACAATACATTAATGAATAGCTATAAATTTAGCATAGAACACAATTATAAAAAAATATAATGCATAATTAGGACACAGAAAAGAGGAATATACCTTTCCAAAGAGATACAGATTCCCAGCATTAGCACCATAAATTTCCTCGTAGGCATCAAGTATGTAGAACGGCAGAGAGCCATCTGACTCCACTTCAAAATCCAACTTCTCCTCACTACTTGTGCTCTGATTCAGCCCAGGCCCCGATGCATTACAGTCCGCAATTACGTTTTGCCACCGTGCAGTTGCACTAAGTGTTGGGTCTTTAGAATCTTCAATTTTTGCATTGAGCGTAAATATCTTCTTCTCTAACCCCTTGGATTCAGCTATATCTAGTGATCTTTCTTCATTAACAATTTCTCTATCTTCACTCTTCTCCAGGATTTCCTTATTCTGTAATAAGGTGGATGAATTATCTTCAGTGAGAGGCAGAATATTTGTGTCGCTTTTCACATCTTCAACTTGTTCTAAACAGCCTTTCTGTGGGTCAACATTTACATCACCATAGTGATTGCTACTCTTATTGAATTCATTCCTGTCATCAGCATTAACACTACTCACAAATGGCTTCTCAATTTTCACAGACAAAGCACCCAAATTAGCTGCTGGGACACTGTTCAGCTTATTCACACTGAAATTGCTCAAATTGGCCCTTCTCCTCTTCTCCCTATCATTCTCGTCAGGCGCAAATTCGGCAATCACATCATCAACAATACTATCACACGACAAATTCTTCTTATCGTTCTTAAACACAGACGAGGTGAACATATTCGAAATCCTTTGCTTACCCATCAAGGCGGCCGCCGAAGCCAGAGCAGACGGTTTTTTCACGGCTTCTTTCTCCTTCTTCTCCGAATTGCAGTTGCTTTTCTTCTTTTTTGGCCTCTCGGTTTCTTCCTCGGAATCATCGGAGGACAATGAGCGCCCGGCAATCGACCAGTCCTCTTCCTGCCCTTCATCCCCATAGCCTAAGCCGTTGTCATCCACGATAAAACCCTTGACCTCTTCCCGGCGCTTGGCTACCAAAGCTTCGTACTCTTCATCTTCCACAGTGTCGTAAATCGGCTCCTCCATCTTGATCTGGTAGCCTCCGGCTTCCATTTCTCGTCGGCCTCCGCGACGGAGCTCCTTTAGGAGCTTGAGTTTTTCGGCGCGCGCAGTCGCGGCGGCGCCGCGCGTCCTGCGCCTACCGGCCTCAGCTGGCTGCTCGTCCGACATTTTTGCTTTTCTCAGTCGATTTGGTGCTCGATAGGCAAGTCACTGTACTGTCACTCTCCAGATCTGAAGTTTCGAGGGATGGAGGAGGAGAAAATGGGGGATGGGAGTGTTGAAAATGGCGGGAACGTGTGCTTTTGGCGCTAACATGATAGGCTCTCATCGTCCTCTTTCCACAATTCGAAAGCCTGATGGGCTAAGCCACTATGGTAACACTTTAGGGCTTCTGAATGGATTATTCATGCTGGGCTTATATGAAATATTTCTAAGGCTAATTTACAATATTTATTAATAAACTTAACTACAAAGTAGTCGTCTGATATAAATTAAAAAGTGATATAGGATATTATTGGATTTGATCGCGGATATATTGGATTTGGTCGTGCATATATTTGATTTGTTCGTGATTATATTTGATTTGATCGAGAGATTATTTGTTTTGTTCGTGATTACATTTGATTTAATCGAGAGATTATTGGATTTGACAGTGGATATATTTGATTTGTTTGTGAATATATATTATTTGATCGTGGAATTATTTGATTTGCTCGTGGAGATATTGGTTGACTTATTTGTGGAGATATTATTTGATTTATTCGTAGAAAACTTATTTGATTGGAAATAAATGCGGGCCGCAATTTCGAATTGAGGATATTTTCGGACTGTATTTATCGTGTTTTTGGTGAACTTATGGGTGGGCTCGAGGAGGTGGATTAAAATTATAGGATTCGATATCTTGATGTATTGGGAACCTCTCATTTGAATTTTCATGTGGAAATATAGAATTTTGTCGAGTTGATTATTCATAAGTTTTAAGCAAGTCATTGCTCGAGCATGTCTTAAGTCGGGGAGATGGTGATGTTTGTATTTGATCTCTTATTTTTTTTTGCGTGGATAATTGCAAAATGGATAACTTGAATATAATGTGGATAATGATATCTCTCTGAATTCTTGTCGAGGAAACAACGAAATAACCCGAGTTTCAACAAGCTATGGTGGGCGAGTTATGGAGTTTCAAGGACAAAATGAACGAGCATGAATCCATCAAAGAAGGGTGATAATGAGGGACGAGTATAGATGGTGTCGATCGCAGGTGGCAATTTCAAATGCATAAATCATGCTCTTTTGGAGAGGTAGGATAATTGAGAGTGGTATTCTCGACCTTTAAATATAAAATTAATCCCAACTCTTATCTGCGGTCAAGTTCGACTGAAACTAATTTGTGACACATGGAGTCTCTTAGCATTTTTTTTCGGGAGGAATGTTCATCTTTTGAATATTTTGGGTGAAATGTTGTTGATTGTGGTGTATATGGATATGTTTGGAAGTATTATTTGAGTGACTAGCAAAATACAAAAAAATGAGGTGTACGTGAAGCCTCGAACAAAAATCTACCACGACTACGGCCTTCGGACTGGCCAGTCTCGAGTCGTCATTACTAAGGAGCTCGGTATTGCAAGTAACTTAATTGAATTCTCGTTTGATGCATTCGTCTAATGATTGCGTATCTACAGAGTACAGTTTTATATATTTTTTTTTTGAATTCATGGGTTTGGGAAATTTTGGTCGAGTGTACCCTTGATAAGGTGTTTATGTGATTTCATATCGTGGTAAAGAGACTTGCAATTAGATTGAGGTGTGGTACAAAAGCATATGGACCAATTTGATTGCTTTGATTTAATCATCTACTACTATTATTGTATCAGGATTGCAAATTGGATGATTTAGATAAAATACGATTTACGAAATTTGTTGAATTCCTACGGAGGAAAATACATGAGCAGGTATTGGTTATGGTGAGGAGTGGAAAGCAGGGAGCAAACAACAACTTAGGTGTTGTGTTCCCAGGCGGTGGCGACCGGTGCCGACGAAGGGGAGGTCGTCGTGATGAACTCGAAGCACATGGCGTGTGCATGTGTGTTGCGAGTTACAGTGGATTGTGGTAGCTGAAATTTCAGGGAGCTTCTGCGGACGTGGGCAGCGGTATTGAGTTGCAGGCGGCGGCGATCGGCGGCGGAGAACGGTGTGGCCGCATGTGTAACTCAGGAGAATATGTTTTGTGTGTGTGTCTTGCGGGATGGTGATGACCTGAAATTTTGGGAGAGGTTTGTTAATTCCCGTCGGTGATGCCGGCATTGGCCGGCGACGGTGAGATCTGCTTTCACGCTCTCGAAGTTTTTTTTTTCCTTCATTCGCAGCAGGTGTTTGTGTGTGTGTGTGTGTGTGAGAGAGAGAGAGAAGGGGGGGAGAGACGTGTTGGGTGTTTGTGAGTGTTGGTGGAGCCCACGTTTTTGGTTAGATTGTTGGATATGTATTAATTACTAATTTACCCTAATTAAGTGTGAAAAATTGTCATTTTTGTAGCCATTAGATTGTCAGATCTAATGGTTATGATCCATTCTCATCGAAGCACGACCATATTATATATATATTTTGAGTGGAAATTTTTGTATCTAAGCACACCTTTAGATTTCACCTCAAATTATCATTTGATAGCTAGCGAGTCAACCTAATATATAGCACAACCTTTAAATGTTTAATCATCCCAAGTTTTACTTTATTATTTGTTTATTTCATACTCTATTGTTTTTGCTACTTGGATCTTACAAAGTGAAATTTCTTGACAGGAAGGGAGGAGGATGAGCCAAGGAGGTTTAAGCAAATGAATCAATAAAGCAGATTAAAATTTCGAGGAGAATAATAGCTGTACATAAATTAAAAAACAATGCAAGTACCCAGAACTCATGATGATGGTAAAACAATGTACTATATCAATCACTGCATATAATATTTGCGCAATTCATATTGTGCATCGTCCATCATAACTCGATTTATCATTCTGCTTCACGATGCTAGTAAAGTTTTCGTGTTTAACAGCAGTGTGAGAATTCAGTGTGATTTTTCAGGACGGGAATAACGGAATGCATTAAAAAAAATGTGCCTACTATACCCAAAGAATTAATTTTCCCCACTCGAATGATCAAACGTACATATGGTTCTCACGAAAAAAAATATAAGATTAGAGCCGCATGTGGAGGATCAAAATTAATATTGTCAAAACGAACCAATGTGGTCTGTTTGTTGGAGAATTGTTTGCCGGAACTGGTGAAGTCTCGATAGGTGACAGCTGAGCTGGAGGCGGAGGCGAAAGCGCAGGGACATCACATGTACCGAATGTCGCATTTTCCTGCAATCCATAATTCATTCCAAAAAATAAAAAAATAATAATAATAAAAATGTTATGTTATGGTGCAAAGTTCAATCCATTTCGTGGTAAAAAAAAAAAAAAAAAAA
>CACSLK010034050.1:1721634-1739739 GCA_902706635.1 Striga hermonthica | reverse complement strand
CTCTATCGCGCGGGTGAACGTGCGAGCTCGCGAGCTCGCAAGTGCGTTGGACTGGGTGATGGACTCGCGATCGCGGATGAACGTGCGAGCTCGCGGCATGTGCTGGGCGACATCGGAATACGGTATCGACTACGGCTTCAATTTCCCGGTTCGAACATACTCGCATGAAATGGCTTGAAACTACTCGGAAACTCGACTCTTACGGGAAATGCTCATTGCTTGGAACGTGACTCGACTCTCTCGGAACATGGCTCGACTCTCCATCTCTATCCCGGAATAAACCTGAAATTCATAGCAAAAGTACGGGAAAGTACGCCAAAATATGAAACAAACAACAAAACATAAAAACACACGATAAGCGCCAAAATGGACCGGTCGACACTAAAATAAGCCTAGAATCAACTCGAAAGCACACACAATCATATAAAAATAAACACAAAAACACAATAAACACGTGCATTTTTCCATAAAAGAAAAGGCACAGTTTAATTCAAGGGCAATTAGTTGCACTGCAATAATAAACTCTGTTTCAATTTCATGTACTCAAATTTTAAAATTTCACTTAATAAATTACTTCTAGAAACCAGGATCAGTACAACTCTTAGGGATTTTTGCCAGGGGGAAGAATCTTCTCCTTTGAGAATAATAAAAAATCGAAAGTGTTCAACTGAAACACGAAAACATGACGAAATTGGTCCTAGTTATTGTTTAGTATAGAATAGATGGGCAAGGGATAACCGAGCTACCCGACTCGGGTCGATCTCGAAGGAAGGCTATGCGGAGCTTTGTCTACTAAATGATCGTCCAAATCACAAAAATCGAAAATAAAATCCTAGACATTCTAAACAATTGATTGGATGGTTGATTAACACTAATTGAGCACTTAAAAACGAGCGATTAATTGAAAGCAAGATCAAATCGCGAGCATTTAGCAAACTAGATCACCGGAGTCTCATGCCATAACCAATACGGGATGATAATCAATCGACATACGGAATAAACGAGCTACGAGCATTAGATTGCTAACCCTAGTCGTCTAACCGAGATCAACAAGTAATTGACGGCTCTATCTACTCAAGCACGCAATCAAGTTCAAGCATTTCCACCATCATCAATCAAATCCAATTTACTCTAATAAGCATTGAAAGCATTTTGGAAATAAATCATACATTATCAAAGTGAAGGCTATCATATGAAATTTTTCAGATCTTGTTCTTTCATGAAAATGTTTGGTACACGGCGGCTTCCTCTTCCAAGGGAGCATTCTCTCCTTTAAATAATACTAGGTTAAGGGAACCAACTAGGTAAGGGACACATGGCATGCTATAATAGGTTCTACTAGAAAACAAAAGACATTAATAAAAGATATGAGCTAAAGTTGTGGTGGTCCCATTTTTGCATGCATGGACTCTTGTTTGGTCTTGCATGGTGCCACGTTAATATCTACATGGCTAACATCCCCCCTCAATTCGTGCCTGGTGTGAGAAATAACGCCGAGTTTGTTTCGAAGTCGGGCAAAGAATTGTCCAGAGAGTGGTTTGGTAAAGAGATCTGCGACTTGTTCCAATGAAGGGATGTGCTGAACTGTAATGTTGTGTGTATGAACCTGTTCTCTGACAAAATGGATATCAATGCCCACATGTTTCGATTTTGAGTGAAAGACAGGATTGTTAGATAGATGTATTGCTCCCAAATTATCTACCCAGATGACAGTAGGTTTGGAGGTGTGTATTTTCAGTTCAACAAGAAGAGATTAAAGCCATATTACTTCACAAGTAGCAGATGCAAGACTTCTCAGTTCAGCTTCTGTGCTTGATCTGGAAGTAGTAGGTTGCTTTTTTGAGCTCCATGCAATAAGATTGTGGCCAAGGTAGACACAGTAACCACTGGTGGATTTTCTGTCATCCACATCAGTTGCCCAATCAGCATCAGCAAAAGCCACAAGATTTGTGTGTGAGGACTGAGAAATAGTGAAGCTGTGATCAATAGAACCAGCTAAGTATCTTAGAACCCTTTTGAGTGCCTTCCAGTGGGGTGTGAGAGGACATTGCATGTATTGACTTAACTTATTGATGTTGTAGGCAATATCAGGCCTTGTGATTGTGGCATACTGTAAAGCACCAATGATGCTCCTGTAAGCAGTGGGATTATCAATAGGCTGGCCATCAAACTTGGAGAGGTGAGGGTAACTAATCATAGGGGAAGGGGTGCCTTTGGCATGAGTCATGTGAAGCTTCTGTAATAGTGCTGAGATGTATTTTTTCTGGCTTAAGCATAGGCCAGAGTTCTTCTTGGAGAATTCAATGCCAAGAAAGTAATGTATGTCACCCAAGTCTTTCAAAGAGAAAACTGAACTGAGAGCATTGATTGTGTTGTGTATTGTATAAGAACAAGAACCAGTGATGAGGATGTCATCTACATAGACAAGGATGAAGGTGCTCACAGAACCAGTGTGTTTATAGAATAGAGAGTTATCTGATTTAGAAATGTGGTAGCCAAGAGATTGAAGAGTGGAAGCTAGTTTGTTGTTCCACACTCTTGAAGCCTGTTTCAGACCATAGAGTGACTTGTGGAGTTTGCAAAAAAGTTTTTCACCGGAAGAGGAAGTGTGCTCATAGCCTGGTGGTTGTTCCATGAAGATGTCTTTGTCAATGTCCTCATAGAGAAAGGCATTGTCAATGTCAAGCTGCTTTATTGGCCAGGAGTATTGTGTGGCTAATGACAGTATGACTCTGATTGTAGCAGGCTTTATCAAAGGGCTGTATGTTTCAGTGAAGTCAATGCCATGTAATTGAGAGTAGCCCTTTGCAACAAGCCTTGCTTTGTGTTTGGAGATGGAGCCATCACTGTTAGTTTTGAGTTTGAAAACCCACTTGCAACCAACTGGTTTGACATTTGAAGGGAGAGTGGTAAGGCTCCATGTGTTGTTTTTGTGGAGGGCATGAATTTCTTTGTCCATTGCTAGCTTCCAATTAGGATCACTGAGTGCTTGTAAGTATGTTGATGGTTCAGGTGGTACTTCAGTGAGGAAGATTTTCTTTTTGAAGATGCCATGTCTTGATCTGGTTGTCATTGGATGTCTTGGAGGTTGATGTGTGGAGGTAGTTCTGGGAGAGGATGCCTGTGAAATTGGTAGGTCGACAAACAATCTGCCACTCTGAATGAGGGTTGGTGAGTGAGAGGATGGTGTTGATGTGGAGGAGTTGCTTGAGGATAATGAGTTTGGAGAATTTACAGGAGACATATGTGGATGTGGTTGTGGAGATGGTGGTGGGGGATTATCTAGTGGTGGGGTTGTGAGTTGTGTAGGAATTTGAAGTGAAGGTAAGGCTGACAGTGAATGGTGATGTTCTGAGGAATCAATGATGTGTGGTGATTTAGAAAAAGGGAAGATGGTTTCATCAAAGACAACATGTCTTGATATGATAATTTTTTTTATTTGGAAGGAGTATTTTGTACCTTCTATGTGAGGGACTGTAGCCAAGGAATGTGCTGGGTTGAGATCTAAACTCTAGCTTATGTTTGTTGAGGGGTCTAGTGAAAGGATAACATAAGCAACCAAATATCCTTAGGTATGTATAGTCAGGCTTTGTTTTTGTCAACATCTCAAATGGTGATATAAAATGGAGAACTTTGGTAGGAAGTCTGTTTATAAGGTGGATTGCAGTGGTAAAAGCATGATCCCAGTAAATATATGGCATACATGCATTAGCTAAGAGAGAAATTCCAGTTTCAACGATGTGTCTATGTTTTCTTTCAACAAGGCCATTTTGTTGGGGTGTGTAGGGGCAAGAAAGTCTGTGTAATATACCATGTTGTTTAAAGAAGGTAGATAGTGGTTTGAATTCTGTCCCACCATCACTTTGAATGCATTTGATTGGTTTATTGAACTGAGTTTGTATCAGCTTGTGAAAGTGATGGAAAACAGCAATGACATCAGTTTTGTTCTTAAGCAAGTACATCCAAGTATGTCTAGTGTGGTGATCAACAAAGCTTATGTAGTAAGAATAGCCACAGTTTGATTTGATGGGAGCAGGCCCCCAAAGATCAGTATATATTAACTCAAATGGTTCAGTATGCAAAGAAGTGGAATCATAAAATGGTAATCTGTGGCTTTTGGCCTTGAGACATGAAGAACAAAGAGCATTACTTTCATTAGCATTATAGGAAATTTGACAAGAATTCAAAGCTTTCTTTACAGTGTCCAAAGCAGCATGACCTAGTCTAGAATGCCAAGTATTTAAATCAAGTTTGCTTGAGGTAACAGCAGAACAAACTGTAGGACAAAAAGAGGAATTTAAGCTCTTATTTGTAGGTTCAAAAGGCTGCAAGAGATCACCATTGAGAGTTGACAAATTAAAACAGTATAAGCCATCTTTAACAGTCCCTTGGAGTAGAGTTGCTCCTGTTTCCTGATCCTTCACAAGGCAAAAATTTGGATGAAATTCAAAATAGACATTATTGTCTTTTGAAAATTGGCAAACACTTATAAGGTTTTTTGCAATTTGAGGAACATAAAGGAGATTTTTAAGAAGCAGATGTCTTTTATCAGAGGAGCAAGATTGAATCATAGAACTACCAATGTGTGATATGGCCAAACCTGATCCATTGCCCATGTGGACTTTCTCTCCTCCAGTATATTCTGAAGCCATGCTCAAATTTTTCATGTCATAGGTGAGGTGGTTGGTGGCACCTGAATCTGGAAACCAAAAAGTGTCTTGGGTTTGATCAAATGATGGCATGCTGGCTACATTGGCTGATTTGTTTTGAGAAGTGTAGGCAGACTGTCCCTGTGATGCAGCATAGGTGTTCCCTTGGTTGTAGTTGCTTCTGTTTTCAGGGACAAAATTCATGTCCATCCTATACCAGCATTTGTCTGCAGTGTGGTTCATCAGGTGACATATTTGACATCTTGGTTTAGTGTTGAATCTGCCACCTCTACCCCTATAGGGTCCTGATCTTCCATATCCACCTCTCCCACCTCTTGCACTGGGATTGTTGTTGCTGCTCCTTCCTCTGAAGTTGTTAAAGCTACCTCTCTTTTCACCTTGGTTTGTTGTGGTGAAGTTGACCATGGGGCTAGAGCCATCTAATCCCAGCTGAGGTACCTCAAAGGTTTCAAGTCTACTTTCAAAACTCAGGAGCAAGGCATGAAGCTCTCTCAACTTGCAAGGTTCTATTCTAGCTCCAATAGAGACCATAACAGGATTGTATTCACTTCCCAATCCAGCCAGTATATGTGTGATTTGCTCCTCTTCAGATAGCTTTTGTCCTGCAGCAGCTAGGCCATCACAACAAGCCTTCATCTTGTTTAGGTACTCCATCATACTCATGCCTCCTTTTTTGAGGTTTTGGAGCTGCAGTTTGTATTGCATGACCTTTGCCCTTGACTGGCTGGCAAAGGATGTCACTAGACTGTCCCAAATCTCAAAGGCAGACTCCAAACCAACAGTGGTAATTAGGATACTCTCAGAAAGGGAAGATAACAACCAGGAGACAATGAGCTGATCTTGTCTAGTCCATATTGAGTGAGCAGGGTTAGGGATTTCATTACCATTGTTGTCTGTAATGCTTGTTGGAGGTGGCTCTGCTCCTGAGATGTGATTTTCCAGACCATATCCTTTGATAGCTGCTTGTATCTTTGTCTCCAAACCAAGAAATTATTTTCTGTGAGCTTGACTGTAACCACTTGTGCTTGTAGTTGTGTGATTGGAGATTCTGGTGTTGCCATGTCTATAAGTCGAGAGTGAGCAGAGGTAAGAAAAGAGTGGATGGAGGAGATGGATCAGAGGCCACAGGTTTTAACCTGCAGCTCTGATACCATGAAAGCATTTTGGAAATAAATCATACATTATCAAAGTGAAGGCTATCATATGAAATTTTTCAGATCTTGTTCTTTCATGAAAATGTTTGGTACACGGCGGCTACTTCTTCCAAGGGAGCATTCTCTCCTTTAAATAATACTAGGTTAAGGGAACCAACTAGGTAAGGGACACATGGCATGCTATAATAGGTTCTACTAGAAAACAAAAGACATTAATAAAAGATATGAGCTAAAGTTGTGGTGGTCCCGTTTTTGCATGCATGGACTCTTGTTTGGTCTTGCATGGTGCCACGTTAATATCTACATGGCTAACAAATACCCATCAAGATTCAATAGCTTCACACCAAAGGGGATTTTTATTAATAATCTTGAAACAACAAAATACAAAAAGGGTTGATGGGCATGAGAGCAGATCAAATGTTTGGGAGAAAATAGGAAGAAAGAAAAAGATGTCACTTGCAATAAAAAAAAAAAAGAGCACTTAAGAAACTCAGATCAATATTCATGCAAGGAAGAAGGAACTAAAATGATCATTCATAAATTGGGGGAATTAGTGTAAGATTTGATAGCATGGAAAATCTTTGAGCAGTTCTGTTTGTATGCATGAGATGGGTTGATTATTATTTGAAAATGTATGTGTTTGTTAGTATATTTACATGATAGGTGTTTGGGAAGTTTGTATGATCTGATTAGTGATGGGAGAGCCGTTCTTGGAATATCATGCGAACTCGAATAGATCATTTTTTTTCCGGAACGATATAGAAATAATATATAAAAGGCACAAATGTGTAATGGTACAACCACCAGCTGAATATGCACCCAGCCACTAGCTGAATAAAATTGGGAGGACTCGTCATAAGACCGCCTAGAACCGACCCTAACAGGGTAATAACCTAACCAACACAAAACAAAACACTAAAATGACCCCAATGGGGTAAAAAACACGACACTAAAACGGCCCCAACAAGGTAATGCTCGAGTGTGGGGACACCAACAGGATAATAAGGTCACACTCGAGCGAACTGGGGCCAACGACCCAAACCTAAAACACATAAACAACATTAAACACAGCTAGCACAACACAACAACAACTACAACAAAACACACCTACAAAAGACAAACAAACAAAAGAGAAAACAAACGGAGCCCTTTCTCGACGCACGACCTAGCCCAACCAGCAGTGAAGCGATCGACACAAGAAGAATTCAAGATCCAGAAGCTCCTACCGAAACTGCAGAAGACATATACAGTAGGTTAAGCTGAACCCCAAACCATTCCCCGAATGGACCCGTCAATGACTGAGATAGCCACAATCAACCCCCACACTGGTGCCACCCGAGACAATCTAACACCACTAGATGAGACGAATACCACCATACCCCGGCCGCCTAACACCACTAGCCGAATGTTGTGAGTATTTTTACCGGAGTAGAATCAAAATATTCGTTCCCCGGGTCGTATCGCAAGGAAGGTTAGCCGGATTCAATTGTACGATTATTCGATCACGAGAAAGAAAAGAAAAATTCCTAAACACTCTATTCAATAATTTTGGGGTTTTAATTATCAGCTAATGATTTAAAACTAATGCAAACAAATTAAATAGCTAGTGAATAAACTCAATTGATTAAAGAGCTAGGGAATCGGGGATAATTGTTTTCGGTTCTAACACAACTACTGGCAATCAATTGCTCGGTTAAGGGATTTGAATCGTTTCTCGTCCAGAGGCTCACTCTCAATAACTCTTCGTAACAAGAGAGTGAACGTACACGATCAACTATCAATTCCAACAACTCATAGACAATACTATTATGAACAAGTCTACTCTAAACAAGCCTATATCGACCAACGTCTCCCCTCTCGGTTCTACACGATGATTAATTAGGTTAGAAAGGTAAACAATATACTAACCCTAGAATAAGAACAACTTGAATATATATGAACAATTAAGAACAAGCAATTATAATCGAACCTAATCAATCATCAGCTATCCCTAGCGTATGGATTTAGCTACTCATATGGAATTCAACATCAAAACTCATAAAAACCCAAGCCATTATCATCAATCACACAATTGAGAAAAGAAGAACTTACGATTAATAAAAGAATCCCAATGTCAAATCCACTGAACAATCCAAATCCAAGCCAGAAAACAGAGTTTTAATCTCCAAAACCAATCCAAAATAGCAAAAGTATGAAAAGGAATGAGTTTCTGGAGAGAAAAAGTGTAAAAACGAAGTCTGGAATGTCAAATCTCATCCCTAGGACCGAAATCTGATGTTAAAAACTCGTCCTCAAAATTCGCGCTGGTTATCTCGTGAGTCGCGACAAAAGTCGCAAGTCGCGACTTGCACTTTTGCCGAGTCGCGAGTCGCGACATCTCGCGAGCCGCGCGTCTTTGAAAAATATTTAAATTCTGGGGAAACTCGCGACCTGATTCGCGAGTCGCGACTTGTCTCACGAGTCGCGACATGGACTCGAGAGTCGCGACTCGTCTCGCGGAACTCGTCTTTTCGGCTTTGTTGGAATCGCGAGTCGTGACCTTCTCGCGAGTCGCGACCATCTCGCGAGTCGCGACTAACTCGCGAGTCGCGAGAAGTTCTGGGCAGCTTTTCGGTCCGTTTTTTCGATCCTTCCTTCAGTATTCTGAGCACGTTAATGGGTCTTCTTGATATCCCGGTCTCAGCTCAAGTAGTCCCGTCCTCGATCAACACAACCTACCTCCTGAAAACACAAACACGAAGCAAAACACAGCAAAAAGACGCACAAAACGAACTAAAGAGAAAAACGGAAATATCACAGAATTGGACCAAATAAACTACGAAAATCCTATAAGTGGGGAAAAATAAAGAGAAAATAAACCCAAAATAAGGACACAAAAATGGGACAAATACCGAACCGAGAGGGTAAGAGAAAATCAAGCCTTCAGCCCCAACCGCCGTAGCTCGAACCACCACAGCCATCGAGGCCCCTCCCCACCCATCGACGCGCACCCCATCCGACCCACCACAGAAAACCAACAATCAGAGACCGGAGCCCCACCGGAAAGTAGGAGCCCTACCGAGACCGGCTTATTCCAAACAGAGCAAACAAAGGCGAGAACCAGAGATTTACCCTCTCCAGGCGGGACGATGACTTCAAAGGAAGAGAG
This sequence comes from Striga hermonthica, assembly GCA_902706635.1. Lineage (NCBI taxonomy): Eukaryota > Viridiplantae > Streptophyta > Magnoliopsida > Lamiales > Orobanchaceae > Striga > Striga hermonthica. The sequence continues at coordinate 1,730,767 of CACSLK010034050.1, read as the reverse complement.
AATATCAGACTGAGGTCCATCGTCGACCGGAAGAGGCGCTGTCGCCGGTAAAAGCCCCATCCGCTACCGGGAACAGGAACCCTAATCGCTGCCATTTGCAGTGAATCGGAGGTGCGAACGTCAGAGGGAGGAGGATGGCGGTCTAGACGACCCCTAGCCGTGAATACTCCTACGACAAGGAAGGCAATCGGCCGGAAAAAGTATGGACTTCAAGCGCAGATGTGAGAGTCGGAACTATCGCGAGAGCAGATTTGATTCTGTTTTTCGAATAGATCATTCATTATACAAGAAGTTTAAATATTTGGTTAAATTATGATATTAGGGGTATCTCATGCTCGCGTAGTGTAGTTGCATAATTTGTTTAGGTTTTAATTGTTTTAGCCTTCTTCTTTGTACAAAAAAAAAAGAATCACATATTAAATATTAAAATTTTTACGATAACAATAATTATAATAAACAACTTATTCTTTTTTAGATTAATTTATTAGTTATTAATTAAATTTATTTATCATGCCTATTACATGAAATAAATTGGAGATGTTATTATAATACAGAACCAACAAATCTTACATGCATGTAATGAAATTTGTTTAAAATAAAAAAAATTTAAAGCTTATCTTATAATTTAAATAAATACTTCTATTTTATTATTACATTTTTAAGTATAAAACCTTCAATAAACATCCTTATATAATAATTATATTGGTGCCATGGTAGAACTAATATTAATTTTAAAGTGATAAGTTCAAACATGATTTATGAAATGAGATAGAATGATAATGCGTATTCGAAAATGAGATAGAATGAAAATGCGTATTCATTTTATATTCTTAATTATTTGAGATATAGTCTAAAGCATCTGTTAGTATATATTTTGTATATATGGTTATAATATATTTTGTATATATATTGTAGAATTAGATTTAGGCTCATTATGTTCCTATATATATGTGTACATGTCTTTTGAATAATATAGAATATATATTTTTCCCAAATTCTAACATGGTATCAGACTAAGTTTAAGGTCCCAAATAGAGTTTTGGTTCGTCGATCTTCTACAGTGCCCACCGGTTCTCACCTCTCATACCATCGGGTCCGCCGTCTCGAGACGAGTCTTCGCCGACCGGAACCACCCAGATCGGCCGCGCGTGCAGCTCGCACGCGCTATGATTGTAAAGGCCAAATGATATTGATTGAATTTGTTTTGATAAAACTATTTGAAAGGAAAAAGAAATCGCAAGGAACTAGAAAAACTTCATAGCCATTATTGAAAAGCTGCTACAATCATTTTTGGAGTTACAAACTTTCTGCATAGAACCCTAGGCTAGGTTTTACATTCCTTTTATATCAAGATGAAGATACTAACTTATGGTTGACATTTTTTTTAAATCTATCTATATCTATATCTATACTATTATAAAAGTGCCAATGAATCTGTAAAAATATGATATTCCTAAATTACCCTTATTTTGTCAAACTAATTTTGTAATTTAATATTAATAGTAATACATCGACTGGAAGACACACGAAATCGGAGTTTCTTTTTCAGGGTTTTACTGGTTCACCGATATAAGCAGGCGGAGAAGAGAAGGAGACAAAGGCGAGATTTTGGCCTCCACTTGGGATTTCGACCGACGACGGCAGAGGAACAGTATGTTTTGTTTCATGTTTTCAGTTGATTTTACATTAATTTCGCTGCTACAAATTGTTCGTCATTAACAATGAATGATTTATTAACAATTGTTTACATGAGTCTTGAATAGTGATGGAGTTTTTCAATGTTTAAGAGTGTTTCAATAATGAACAGAATGTTTGTGTGCTCTAGGACCTGTCAGGGTTCGTTTGGACAGAGGGCTTTGTGGAGTCTTTGATTTGGAAAGTTATATTGAATAGTAGAATGCTTATCTGCATCTTGTTATGCAAGTCGAGCCCGATTTGTGGGACACTTCTGTTAGATTTAGATAGTAAGTTTGTGTTTGTTATAGAATAATTTTTCTGTTGGATTTAGATAGTAAATATGTGGTTGTGTTTGCATTTGAGTTTGAATGGGGGTGGAGATCATCCTGTAGGACAAGAAATCTCATGACAACTAAAGAAATTTAGCCTATTCACATTAATAAATCAGGCGTCTCCATGCAGAGAAGCTTCATCCGTGAGTTGGCTAACCAAGAGACTTCATGATTAAAATATAATAAAATAATAAAAGCGTGAGTTACTGGGTCAGGCATGATTCAACTTCATTTGGCTATGTTAAGTTCTGTTGTGTGGATATGGAGGGACTGTGTAAAGAATTGTATAATTTATTGTTTTAAAATTTTGATATTTTTCTTGTTGTTCTGTAGATATGGCTGCTTGAGTTCTGTCCATTATTTTATACATCTTGGTTATTGAATTATCCAATTCTTAAATCTCGAAGTGCTTGGTTTTGAACAAGAATAATATATTCATTTATTGTGATTGATATGTAGCAGCATTAACGATCAAGTGAATAAAATCGGTCAGGGATCAAAGAAGGTCAGCCCCCCAAAAAATTCCGGTATGCTTACGATTCTATGGTGATAGGGTTCTTAATTGTGTGTTGACTTTATAGACTATTTGTATGTGACTTTTGCTGCTTGTTTAATTCTTTGTTCTTGTGTTGTGTGGTTGCTTTTGGGTTCCTCTTTTGTTGCTTTTTAGGCGTTTTTTATTCTAGGTGTTCTTGACGAAATCACATGAGTGAGTTGCTATTTTGTAGAATATCAGTTGCTTGGTTATGAGCATTTATATTTGATGTTATTGTTCTTCAGATTAGGTACAATAATGTGAGCTTGTATGTTCTTATTTATGATCAAGAAGTGGTATAAACAGATGCTACTTTTTAGCTAGAAGACCATTCTGCTGAAAAGTTAATAAAATTTATTGTTTAACTTCATCTGCTGTGTGGATATGGAGGGACTGTGTAAAGAATTGTATAATTTATTGTTTTAAAATTTTGATATTTTTCTTGTTGTTCTGTAGATATGGCTGCTTGGGTTCTGTCCATTATTTTACACATTTTGGTTATTGGATTGTCGAATTCTTAAATCTCGAAGTGCTTGGTTTTGAACAAGAATAATATATTTCATTTATTGTGATTGATATGTAGCACCTCTATTTTAGTTCTTTAGAATCAATAAAATCTCAGTTGTCCATTTTTCTGCCAAATACTATTATACCCCGAGGCCAGGTCATCAAGAAAAGAACAAAAAAACAATTAAGAACAATAGTCTAAATTTCGGCTGAGCTCTTTTAGGCCATCTCCAGCCCTTATCTCTACTCTAGCGCAAACTTCGTAGAGTAGACGGAAACATCCGTCTCCAACCCTTATCTCTACATTTTACTTTACATAAATATATTATTTTTTATTCATTATTATTTCAAATTAATTAGTATATATATATTTAATCTTATGAAATATTTATTACCCAAATAATAAAAATATATTTTATTATTTTTATTTCAAATGAATTGGTATATATATGTATATTTAATTTTTTATATAAAATGTTTATTACACAAATAATAAAAATATACTTTATTTATTTTTATTTTAAATAAATTAGTATATATATGAATATTTAAAAATACATTCCACAAAGTTATTTAGCATAAAAATATATTTATTAATACACATTATACAAAAATTTATCATTAATAATTAATATTATATAAAAACAAGAAAAAAAAAACTTTGCTATAGTGTTGCGCCAGAACTGGCATGTTCATATATGGTTCTGGCATCACTGTTCATATATATGATGTAGAGATAAAATCCAGCGTAACCTTGGAGAAGATTTTTACTCTACTCCAGCGTTTTGCTCTATTCTAGAGCAGCGCTGGAGTTGGTCTTAGTCTTGATAGGAAGTGCTCAAATTTATTAAATCAATTTGATTATGTGCATTAACTCATATTCCAGTGGTTAGTGTTCCTTACATCCAAAGTGTACAGAAGCTACATATTTTCTTAGTTATTATATACGTGCATAGAGTGATTAAGGAGGGTTATAAAGCCGACAATCTTAAGTCGGCCATGAATTGTAGTTACGTGAAACATTACGAATTTGTTGTCAAAAAAACTTAAACGCCTTTGTGGCATAGAGTGATTAGTTTTGTAATAACCGTTCCTCACTTTAAGATAGTTTGAGCAAATAGTCAAACTGGAATTCAGGTGGCATTGATTGAATATACTTTACCGAATTCGTTTTCTTCTTTTCACTTCATGTTTATTTTAATTTACTTTTCCTAATTCGATTTTTATGCTAGATTTTATATTAGCGTTTGTTATAGGTTTGTAGTTTTTCATATTCAATCGAAAAATTTCATTCAAATTTGGAATTGAAGGAACTTATGTATGCTCAAAATAATGGATAAATTATATAAAAAAAACTACTGACATTCTTTAATAAGTATGTAGAAAGGACAAACTCAAACTGATTATGGGGAAGATAAACAAAAAGAAAGTTACGTTTATTTGTTTTCAGACAGTTTAATGTAAAGTAAAACTAAAATGTTTTTTTTTAATCATCTCTACACTCATCTTTTAATACAAATTTTAAGTTAAAATTTAATTATTACTACACATATATCTATAAATTTATATCTATAAAATTTATTATTCGTCATTCACTAACTTCTAATTATTATTTAGTTATCTTATCATCACACTTTAATAAATACTTATTATTCTTTACATTGCATCTAAAAATTTGCACTCAAATAAATTATGCTCAATCACGCAGTTTATCATACTCACATTAACGATTTGTTACACACACCATCCAAATATCAAACTTTTGCACATTAAATAACTGCCAAATTGAAACTTTTGCACATTAAATACCTGCCAAATATATGTCATTTAAATTTACAACATCATTATGTTATTTTTGAAAAAAAAAATGCATTACGAACTTATTTGTTCAACATTTATATCTCTTAAATCATTGTAACAACCAAAATGTTCAATGATTTGCAAATAATAGATTATGTAGTTCGTGCATCTTTCAAATAGATAACAATGAAAAGGAAATGTTTGATTCTGATCAAAACATTTTTGAATGTTTGAGTAAGTTGTCACTTTTTTATGGGAACATTTACAATCTTAATTGTGTATTGTGCTCGATAATATTCGCAATTAGTTTAGAGTACGTACTTTAATGTGATGTGATGATTTCAAAAAATAATTTAGCATCTCTGGAGAAGTACATAATGTAGGAAAGTCAATTTTTATTTGGAGATAAAATTTGTTCCCACCACATGGGGTATGCACTATATGGAGAGAGAGAGAGAGAGAGAGAGAGAGAGAGAGAGAGAGAGAGAGAGAGAGAGAGAGAGAGAGAGAGACTAATGATTAAAAAAATATCAATAATTTTAATGACACGATTTGTTATTTCACATAGATATTTATGAACGGTTAGCAGAAATATCTTATAATAATCATAGAAACATGAAATTTGACCAAGGCTAAAATATTTCTAACTGTTTAATAAAGCAAGCGTTTTGTCAAAATAAATTAAGAAGAATTTTACAATACTATTGATATATTGCCTTCAACGAGTATGAATGTTTATTATGAGAACGTCAATACCAAAATGAAAGAAAAATCACTCTACAATCTAACATAAATAAATAAAAATATACATGCATCTGTAATATACATTAGGACCTTATTTAGTTATTTAATGTTTTATTTTATTAGAGCATCTACAATGCTTTGGGTCTAATTGTGCTTATGTGGCAAGTAAATAGACTTAAGTCTTAAATGGTATAGACAAAATTATAAAAAAGTAACTAATTTAACTCCAATGCAAAGAGACTAGGTCTCTACTTGAGTCTAAAATAGACTTAAGGCTAGACCGGGTCTCTTTTTCTTGCTGTCACATAAGCAGGACCCGGTCTACTTTCACTTGCATTGGAGCACATATTTTTCTTGACTAGGTTTATTTCTTATGTGGCATGTATATTTTGTGAATAAACCCAAAGCATTGTGGATGCTCTTAAGGACTCATTTTTCATATATTTTTGTTGGGGTTGTAATATGTCATTTAAATTTACAACATCATTATGTTATTTTTGAAAAAAAATGCATTCCGAGCTTATTTGTTCACATTTATATTTTTGTTACTAAAATCGTATGTGGAATAAATTAATTAATTGATCGTGTTAAACTTAATCGGCAAAAAAATATTCGTCACCACGTGCATTGCACGTTCACTTTACTAGTATTAAGAAACGAGTCAATTTCAATGTCAAAATTCAAGCTAAATGAGTTGTAAAAGCACATTTTACTGTCACAGTATAACTCACAAGACACCATAAAGTCTGGAAAAACCAACCACAAATCCTACCATGTACTTCATGATGATATCACAGTCTACACAATATAAGCTACATGACAATCTTGATGGTTAAAAGAATATAGTACAAGACAAATAATAAATAACATGCACTTATGCACTTATGCAGTATAAGTCTTGGTTCTCATACGCAAGTCACTCTTACTCTATTCTTCTTCTTCAACCAAACTAAGATGGTGACTTTCGAACAAACTATTGACGAGCTGCTCCCCGGCATGGTTGTGCGTGAAGCTGAGCCCCAGCTGGAAGACATTGGTATGAATTAATTATTTTTCTCTTCAATTTTATATTATTCTGTAATAAACATACATTATTTATATCATTGGTATTAAAAAAAAACTTAAATTTAGACATGCATTGCAAGTAATTTGTGAGAACCTAACAAACCTATTAGAAAATTAACACTAAAGGATACAAATTGTGTGGCCAGTAGAAAAATAATGACAATTATTTATTTTCTTAAGTTATCATCTCTCTCCTAATTTCTAGTTACTTATGAGTATGAATACTAAAAGGTATAAATTTAACACTAAAGGATGCAAATTGTGTGGCTAGTAGAAAAACAATGAATATTATTTATTTTCTAAGTTATCATCTCTCCTAATTTTTAGTTACTTATGAGTATGAATACTAATGTGGATGGATTTTTGAAAAGCATATCTAATATGAATGAATTTATTTACCCCATAGTTGGAAGAAGGCAGGAGTTTCATCTCTATGCAAAGGTAAAATTGTAGTTTTTTTCCCCTTATGCAAACTCAAAGTAAACTATTAATGCGTGTTTTCATAATTTGTAGGCGTGGCCTAGATTTGTGATCCAAAACCATCTTCGCATTGACCCTGATGAACTAGCTCATCATCTCTACTATGGCGGGCCCTTCATTGTTGCATTTACTGTCTGGCCGTACTAATTCGACATGGACCATGCGAATGATGTTTACCTGCAGACTGGTAACTTCCCTGAACATGACTCCCGTACTCAGTGGGATCTCAGAGTTAGGGACAAAATACATGTAACGGTGATCGAAGACGACGAGGAGGAGGGCGTCGACTATTGGGTGTATGTAAATATCCTAGGTGCTTCGTGGGGACGTAATGGCAGAGGGATGGTAGCCCAGAGGATGGTCGAGGAGGCTTATGTCCCTCTTCTTGCTCCTGATGCTTAGCCGTTTCAATATCCTGTAATATAAATGCATGATGACTTGGAGTTGTGTGATCAACTGTGTGGTACGTACTACTATTATGCTACGATGATGAAGTGAATCAAGTTTTATTTTCTATTTCTGTTGTGTACATTGGCAATGGTGATCTAATCATCAATTACATTTAGCAGCTGCGAGTGCTCTTGGTTGAAAAAAGAAAATATGAATAATTCAAACAGGCTTAGCCACGGGTAAACTATAATTAGATACAACAATTTCACAACAGTACAATTTTCCATTTAACTTTGGAAGATAAAAATATACAGTCACAAATAAATCTAATCAATAATGTTGGCCATACAGTGACTCCGATCTTTTATGAAATAAACAACTTAACAACAGTCCCCGAGACGGTCCCCCCTGCCCCTCCCTTGTACAGCGGGGTCCATTCGATTGGGATGAAGCTCAGGAAGGTTGCTCCTGAGCTGCACGGATGGCCGTTCGGACCCACGAGCGGGTATGTGGCGTTGACCCGATAGCCCGATACTAACTGCTCGGTGGGGACGCCTGTGGCCCCGATGATCTCGGAGCCCACGAGGTCGTTGTCCTTGACAACAAACGGGACCTCAGAGGCTTAGTGGGCCACAGGGACGTGGAAGTGCTGGGCCCACACGGGGTTCTCGTTGTCGTTTATCACGAAGGTTCGGGCCAGCACGGCGTTGGAAATGGAGACCGTCACGTACAGGCTGCCGAAGAGGTTGCGCATGTTGGGGAGGGTTTTTGCCTCTTTTACCCAAATGTCGAGGTTGTCGTGCAGTAGGTGGAGGCGAAGGGAGTAGTTCGAGGTTCGGAAAGGGACGTGCTGCACGACCTGACCGTGGTACGAGCCTTCCGGGTTGTAATAACCGTAGTGAGCCATATCTGAATATCTGATAGATAATAAATTTGTCTCAATACCCATCAAGATTCAATAGCTTCACACCAAAGAGGATTTTTTTAAAAATAAATATTGAAACAACAAAATACAAAATGGGTTGATGGGCATGAGAGCAGATCAAATGTTTGAGGAGAAAATAGGAAGAAAGAAAAAGATGTTACTTGCAAGGAAAAATAGAGAGCACTTAAGAAACTCAGATCAATATTCATGCAAGGAAGAAGGAACTAAAATGATCATTCATAAATTGGGGTAATTAGTGTAGGATTTGATAGCATGGAAAATATTTGAGCAGGCCTGTATGTATGCATGAGATGGGGTGATTATTATTTGAAAATGTATGTGTTTGTTAGTATATTTAATGCAATCCAAGCCTAATCATTATTTTATAAAAACTTTATATCCAAGCCTAACTACGAGGCATAGTTTTTTGCCACATAAGATTCCAAAGCGTATGATCTGTCATTTAGGCTCAACTCTTTTTTTTTTTTTTTTTTTTTTTCAAACGACAAACACTTAAATAAATAGAAAGCTCGAAAAGAGTACATATGGGATGTCAACTGATACCAAGGAACCATATAAGTGGACCTACCTTCTTAAAATTCCAGAGAAATCCAAGAGGTACAACTCCAACAAGGAGGCAATCCGCTAACCTAAAATGAAATTCCATAAATGAAAAAA
>CACSLK010034050.1:1691063-1713223 GCA_902706635.1 Striga hermonthica | reverse complement strand
AAAAAAAAAAAAAAAAAAAAAACACGTGGGGGAATGGGATATTTCGCGGGAAATCTGAGAGAGGGTGGGGTTTAACATAACAAAAATCTCCGTGATTAATTAAGGATCTTCCTCTTAGATAATGATTTGTGCGTGATTATGTTAATGTTAGGCGCCTGACTTTCAAAGTCCAAATTATCAACCAACTATACTTTTAAGGGCGCCGTTTACTTCGCGGGATGAGACTGGACAATAAAAATTGTCATCCATTGCATAGTATTTATTTTCTTGAATTAAGATGAGATTGAACACCATTTGGCGCATGTGACAGCGGGCCCCACTGCTTATCAAATAGTGGACGATTAAATTAGTCATGCCCCGTGCCCGAGATTTTTTTATTCCAATATTCCCTTTATATATTTACGGGCCCCACTGTTTCAGACAATCTCATCATACAAAGCAAACGTAAAACAAATTGTTAACGTGTAAATATTTTTAATTAATTTGTCTAATCCCATCACACAAAATAAACAATCCCTCAAAGGTTAAGTAATAGTCCCTCTATTATATGGGACTATTGAGCATAACTTTACAAAGTCCAAATCATGAAATAATTCAAAGGTTAATATGCTTCTATTATATCCAACTATTGGGAAGATATACATCATCTTTGCAAAAACAAAAGGAAAAATTGAGAGGATAAATATAATAGAAGCACTTCAAAAGTTGGCCAAGAATTTAACATGAAATTGCCCTCGTTTAATTTCCACCTGATCCATATCACCTACATCTTTTACTTGGCCGTGGGCTTAGATTGGCCTCGTGGCAAAATTTCACCACATCTGTAATTAAAGTGAAGTCATCAAATTTTTTAAGTTGGATTAACACAACTGTATATATTAATCCAACAATAAAAAAGTTCAACATAAAATTCAACATATGGGAACGGCTAAAGTCTTGTAGACGGAATGATTCCGTCACGGTTTATTATTGTAGATTATCCACACAACAAAACACACTTTTCTTATCCTGAAAAACAGTGACAGTGCCGTCTCGTAACGGCACCTTAGCATTTTCTTTCAACATATATGTGTTGGTGAAAATTTCAATTAATTGAGACAATGCTACACCTCATCAACTAATATCTTGTGTGAGGTACAATGACAAATGGGAGTAGGTAGCGGTTTTATATTTCTTTATTTTTATATATTTTTTTTTTTTTGCAAATAACGGAAATACTTTAAACAGTGTTCAATTTATCGGTCGGTGCCTTAATTTTATTTTTTATTTTTTAAAAATATTGTGCCTTCGGTCTGCTAAATTCAAAAGTAGTATTTAATTAAGTTGCAACTCAATTAAAAAAAATTAATCTATTTTGCAATTAACTTTGAATTGTGTTGATATCCGACTAGCTGGACAAGAAACCGGGAGAAGACGACCTTAAGACCCGGACTGAGATGTCGAGCTGACCAAGAAATAAAGTGGATGTAGACGTCAGACCGCACAAGTTTTGAGCTCGGTCGGCACCTGGACAGAGCAATGACGAGGCCGACCTCTGTAGGTGCTGTACATAAAAACACGAGCTTCGAGACCATAAGACGAAACAATTGCGAAAGTCCAACATGAAGATCCACGAGACCGGCCTTCGGATGGGCGCAAGACCGGGAATTAATAAAATATTGCCACTTGTCGGCTAATGATAGCCGATGGGACAAGCCACTTTAATCTACCACCATATGGTTTTTAGCCAGGCAAAAAAGTTTGTCACATTAAATGTCTTACATGTGTGGATTTAATGTCTGGCGGATAATGATTAAATAAATCTCCAATCACATTTATTATCTGTCAGAGCGGCCGACATGCCCTTCAGAGTTACTGTACGACGAGACTGGATGAACAATACCCGACCAAGAATGCTATAAATAGACAACTTTTTTCATTTATTATGGGTTGTTGAATTCCCTATCAACTAATGCTCTCTCTACAATTATTCCACTATAATAATTTTCTGTAAATACTCAAAGTGTAGCTAAAATGTCGACCTCAATATCAGAGGCCGACCTCGTAATTAATATAAAAAGCTCATTGTTTCCGTACATCTAATTTATTCATTATCTTTTCCACTACTAGATTTTTAATTGACCGTCGATCGGATCCTACCATCAACAATTGTTTCGTAGTGTGGTGTAAGAAGTGTTTAAACAATTGTACCAAAAAAAAAAAAAGGTGTTTAAACTAAAATTTATAGAATTCTCATAAAAAGTTAATTAGGGAAAACATTATCATCCCTTTATCTTGAGAAGGAATTAAGATACGTATAGTTGAATGGATATATATTATTAAAGAAAATACCTAATTTAAAGAAAAAATTCAATTAAAATTTTCAAGGCAAAATATATCATTCACGAAAGTTTTATATTGACATATATATGTTGGGAATTTTTTTTTTTTTTTCACGAAAATTGTAATACTAATATATTTTTAGAAATTAATGTTGAAATGTTTTCTCATTAAAATTTTCGTTGCATTATGATATTTTTAGTTAACGAAACTACCACAACATATTTTTTTTTTAATACTAGTATTATTTTAACTTCAATAAATAATCGCATAGGTCTAAACAAAACCATTCGTGATTATTTTAGGGAAAAATAAAAAAAAATAAAAAATCCATAAGAATGTGACTGGGTGTATAATTAATATATGTGCTAAGATTATATAAAAATCTATTGCACTTAAGTCTACAAAAAGCGCGATCATATCTTTGAATATTCGACTAACACGACTTTAGGTTTACTTAGTCAAATACTTGCCCACGCAACTTTTTTCACACATCCTTTTCAATAAGAATATGGCCCAAATTATGAGGATCTCTCGTGTAGATATACGTCAACAATTAACTCATTTTGTTATTGATCACGATTATTTAATAATTAGATTTTAAAAGAATCCCATGATTTGGTACTCGAATTTTATTTTAATATTTTTTTTTTAAAAAATAAAAATCGTCAGTGATCTTCAATAAAGAGATTTTTTTATTATTCACCATGCTTAAAAAATAAAAATAATAAAATTGCCGATCTCTCGTGTAGATATATTTAGGGATGTGTAGCCTTAATAATAACAATTAATTAATTTTATTAAAGTAAATAAATAACTTATAGAATAATATTTGCTTAATTGCAAAAAAATAAAAATAAAAATAAAAATAAAAAAAATTAATGGAACCAAATCAAGCATCCTGCCAAATATGTGGCGATATTTTTTTTGATTAAAAAATAAAGGCAAAATTGCATATAAAAGCACGACATTTTATGTTTTTGCATTTTAATCACGACCTTTTCATATTAGCACTAAAGTACATGACCTTTCATCTCTTTGCAAGTCGAAGCATGCCTTTCATCTCCGGCACTATTAAAATGACGTGTCCTGCCGGAAAACACACGTGGAATAAAAAAAAAAAAACGAAAAAAAATACTAATCCACTCTCGACCCGTTTTTTGACACGTCCCACACCAAAAAAAAAAATAAAAATCAAAATCCAAATCCACGTAAATCTCAAATCTCGAAGACAAAGTCAAAAAATTAAAAATTCCCAAATCGAAGAAAGAAGAAAACCTAAAAAAATCATCTGTAACGACAATCTCGCATCTCGAAGACAAACTCGAAAAATCGAAGGCTTCAATACGGAAGATCCAAGACAAATCGGCCTTATTCTGTGTGAAAATCACCAATGTAGTCCCAATACCGAAGAGTTGATGAAGGAAGGGGAGACAGATAATTGTTATGTGTAATATTCTATACGAAAATCGTCCAGAATTTTTTTTTTAATTCTATAATCTCTTTTAGATACATATTATTTTATTAATTATGGGTTTCGATTAAGATATTTAGGGTTTAGGGTTCTAAATTAGTATGTTTTAGGGATCAGGGATACAAAATTAGGGTTTTGGTTTCAATTTGGGTTTTTTAGGGATTTAAAATACATAATTAGGGTTTTCTTTCAATTAGGATTTTTAGGGGAATAGGGATTAAAGTTTGTTTTAGTTAGAAATTTTTGCCTTATAATGATATTCCTAAACTATATTTTCCTTTGCCAATGCAGTAAATATACAATCTTTTTGAATCATGGTGGTAAGATTGTCAACGTGGATGGGTTATGCGATTATTTTGGGGGTGACTTGTGTGCCATACATGGATTGGCACCAGACAAATTCTCTTACATTCACTTGAAAGAACAGATACAGAAACTGGGTTACAAGGAGTGGAAGAAAATCTGTTACAAGATTCCGGGAAAAGATGTTTTTGAAGAGATTTCTAGTGACAGTGATATGAGGAGTATGGTGAAGCTACTACCTCCAAAAAGGTTTATCTATGTGTATGTTGATGAAGGAGAAATAGTTGAAAAGAATCCTGAGAGTGTACATGATGCCAATCTTTGTGGTGATTCAAGTGATGTACAGGATGCCAACCTCTGTGGTCATTCAACTGATGATGATTATGAACCATCTGGAGACAGTTCCAGTGATGATGGCCTATCTGATGGTGATCTAGTGACAGATGATGAAGAATATATATCTGCCAGAAAGGATAGAGAAATATTCAGAAAAAGTCAAGATGAAGATGGTAGGAACACTACAGATTTTGGTCATGAAGATGAAGCTGTTGAGGGATCTAACAAAGAATTTGTGTCAGACTATGAAGATTCTGATGGTTCTCTCAATTCAGAGAGTTCTGACAGTGATGGTGTGAGTAAGGCAAGGAAGAAGTGTGCTATATATGATCCCAAGAGTGATAAAAAGGATTTGCAATTTGTTTTAGGAATGAGATTTGATAGTATTGTTCAATGCAAAGATGCCATCCAGACTCATGCTATTTATAATGGCTGTAACATTCAATTTTGGAGAAGTAATGAGAAACAAGTAGAAGCTAGGTGTCAGAAGCCTTGTCCTTGGAAATTGTATGCCAGTTTTATCAAAGGAGAAGGAAGGGTTGCCATTAAGACCCTTGTTGCTGAGCACACATGTAGGGACATCAAAACTAGGCAAGCAACTTCTAGTTGGGTGGCAAAAGAGTTTTTAGATAAGTTTAGAAAGAAACCAAGGATGAAAGTGGCTGATTTGGAGGACCAAATTATGGAAAAATATGCAGTGCAACCAAATAAGTGGAAATTGTACAGAGGCAAGTACAAAGCTTTGGAGATGCTTAGGGGGTCAAAAGAGGAGCACTATGGCTGTTTGAGGAACTACATTGCAGAATTGCAGAGGGTTGATAGAAATGGTAGGTTTGAACTCCTATTGGACACATGCAGTGTTTTCAAGGCCTTTTTCATTGGTTTTAGTGCTTTAAGGCAAGGTTTTTTGCAAGGTTGTAGGCCAGTGATAGGTTTTGATGGGTGTTTTCTTAAGACCTTTCTGGGGGGTGTTTTGTTGTGTGCTATTGGAAAAGATGGAAATAATCAGGTATTTCCTATAGCTTGGGCTGTTGCAAACTCTGAAAATGAAGAAAACTGGAAGTGGTTTTTAGAAATCTTATTCCAGGACCTTGGCATTGGGGATGGTTTAGGTTGGACTTTCATTAGTGATCAACAAAAGGTAATCAACTTATTAATTTTGATGAACTTACTTTTTTGTTTTGTTTTCTATATAGGATTTTGGCAATTAAGGTACTTAATTATTTTTTTGTTTTGTTTTGTTTTATATGTAGGGACTTATTGCTGCTGTACAGGATCTCACTCCACATGCTGAGCACAGGAATTGTGCAAGGCATGTTTATATGAACTGGAAAAAACAACATCCTGGAAAAGCACTGAAGAACCTCTACTGGAAAATGGTCAATAGCACTTACAAAGCAGCTTACAAAGAAGCTGTTGATGATCTAAAGGCAGAGGACCCTGATGCATGTAAAGATTTCATGGCAAAGGAGACTTTCAGATTCTGTAAGGCTTTCATTATGGATATGCCTAAGTGTGATATGATTTGTAATAATGTCTGTGAAACTTTCAATTCCACTATAGTTAAGGCTAGGAAAAAACCAATAGTGGAAATGTTAGAACTCATTAGGACATATGTGATGGAGAGACACCACCAGAAGCTGATGGAAACAAATGAGTGCACTGATGTTATGTGTCCTAGGATTAGGAAGAAAGTTAGGAGGCCAAATTTAAAAGTAGACTTTGTGTGACAAAGCCTGCTGTAGGTGATAAGTTTCAAGTTGCTATTCATGATGATCAGTTTGTAGTTGACTTGAGGGATTTAAGTTGCACATGTAGAGAGTGGGATATTTCTGGTATACCTTGTACCCATGCTTGTTCAACAATACACTATATGAAGAAGGATGTGGCAGATTTTGTGAGCCCCTACTTTAGTACAGATAGATATCTGAAAGCATATTCACCTGCCCTTGAACCCTTGAATGGCAAAAAAATGTGGCCTACTGCACTTGGTACTAAGGTAAAACCACCTCCATACAAAAGAATGCCAGGGAGACCTAAGATTGCAAGGAGAAAAGCACCTGAGGAAGAAGCCAAGAGTGCTACAACATTGAAAAGGTTTGATTTGCAAATGAGATGCCAGAAGTGCTTGCAGGTTGGTCACAACAAAAGAACCTGTAAAAATAAAGTTGCTCCTAAGCCACCAAAGGTGAGTATTAATTGTTGCATTTATACTTGATTTTGTCCTTTATATTTGTATCTTAATCTTAATGTATATGTATGATTGTTTGAATTGTAGAAAAAGATTGGAAGGCCAAGATTACATAACAGAATTTGTCCTCCTGTAAATGAGCTTCCTGATGCACTCCAGAATGACCAATCAAGAATTCTACCCCTATGCAAGTCAGAAAAAGGAAACTTCCGGTTAGAAAGGGTACTACAAAATCTGGCCAGGGGCAAATGTACAAGGATAGAGCAATGGTATCTAATCTGAATTCCGCTTTCATTAGTAATAATCTTAAATAAGTGTTGTTCAGTTCATGGTTTTGTATCTAATGCAGGCAAGAAAGGGTTATGGTGTTTACCAATCTGAAGAAACTGGTGCAATTTACATGAGAGTGAGTAGCTTTATTTATACAAATTAATGGTGCATTTTATTTTAAGGTCTAATTAACACTATTTTTGAAATATGTTAGATGTCAAGTCAAAAAATAATTCATTGTCTGTCTTCACCTGGAGGGACTAGCCAATTGACAAGAGAATCTGGAGGGACTAGCCAAGTGACAAGAGAACATGGAGGGACTAGCCAAGGAGGAGACATTGCAGGAACACAAGAAAGTGTGGCCAAGTAGTTTTTTTGTTTCTTTCATGATTTTGGAAGTGCAATGTACCTAGATAAGACATCTTTTGTTGAATTTGCTCTTTTGTCAAACAAGAATTTGCTCTTTTGTCAATTTAGTGGTTTCAGAGTCTTTATTAGTGTTCTTGCTTGTGTTTAAGCCAATGAATCACAACAGTTGCTCTTGTGGGTTTGAATTGCATGGTTTTAGTTGCTAAAGAATCTTATCAGTTGCTCTTGTTTATTTGAATTGCATGGTGCAAGTTTCTATTAATGCTATGGGTTAAGTTTAAAGAAGCATCAATAATATTGAGCAGCTCATGTCTTATAGAACAGACAAATGTCACATAACATTTAAGTTGTTCATGTCTTTACAAACACAAAACACACAACATTGATAATTCTCCCTTACAACAGAAAAGGTACAATGTTTCAAAATCCCATACAATACAAAAATCTACTTCAACATTAATTGACCTTTACCAGAGTCTAATCTAACAATGAACATAGATAGAAATAACACAAACAAAAATAACACAAAGATATTTCTCTCAACTTTTAGTCTCCTTGAATGGTTATGCACATTCTGCTCCAAAACTTGAATTTTGTTCTTCAACTGATGCAACTCATTTTCCTTGATCTCTAGCCTTTCAGACAGAAGTGTTTCAGAGATGATTTTACATTTCAATTGCTCTTCTAGCAGGTTCTTTTCAACCTTCGTTTTGTTCTTCAACTGATGCAACTCATTTTCCTTGATCTCTAGCTTTTCAGACAGATGACTTTCAGAGATGATTTTACACTTCAATTGGTCTTCTAGTAAGTTTTTTTCAGCCTTCATTTTGTTTTTCAACTGATGCAACTCATTTTCCTTGATCTCTAGCTTTTCAGACAGATGACTTTCAGAGATGATTTTACACTTCAATTGGTCTTCTAGCAAGTTCTTTTCAGCCTTCATTTTCAAGAAGCAAGCCTTCTGAAATGGTGGCATCTCAGCATCATGCCACTCAAAATAATTGTAATCATTAGTTGTCTGCATTATTAAGGAATCTCAATTCATGATTTAATGTAAAAATAGGGAAATTGCATATATTGTATGCATTCAATATGACAGTCTGCAGTAGGATGAAATTCCATCATCCCAACATATGAAGAATGAGCTAAGCTAGTATTATTCACAAAACCAAACAAAAGAATTCAAGTATGTCCAAGAATAAACCCTAATTTTGTTCCAGTGATGTACAAATTTGAACAATTACATAGCAGATTTAAAAAAAAAAAAAAAATTGATCTTACATTTCTAAGAACAC
This sequence comes from Striga hermonthica, assembly GCA_902706635.1. Classification (NCBI taxonomy): domain Eukaryota; kingdom Viridiplantae; phylum Streptophyta; class Magnoliopsida; order Lamiales; family Orobanchaceae; genus Striga; species Striga hermonthica. Next base: position 1,704,666 of record CACSLK010034050.1, on the reverse strand, counting down.
AACGATGATACCTCTGAGCTGGATTTTTATCCGTGTTCGAAGTCAACATTTCAGCTTCACGTCGATGCAAACACATATGAGGCCGAGGAGGCTGAGGATTTGTGGTTCGACTGCTAGACCCGCTCGACATTTTCAAGACAAATTGGGGGTTTTGAAAAACAAAATTAGGGTTTGTATATGAAGAGGAATTGGAAATTTGGAGAATGTTTAGTGAAATTTGAAGAGCATCTGCTTCACAAAAGCGTTGGCATTTTTTTTATAGAAATGGAAGAACAAAATTAGGGTTCACCAACGTTCCTTATGTTCTATTTGGGGATTTTTAAAGGTCGAAGAACAGATTTACGTGGATTTGGATTTTGATTTTTAATTTTTTTTGGTGTGGGACGTGTCAAAAAACGGGTCCAGAGTGGATTAGTATTTTTTTCGTTTTTTTTTTTTTTATTCCACGTGTGTTTTCCGGCAGGACACGTCATTTTAATAGTGCCGGAGATGAAAGGCATGCTTCGACTTGCAAAGAGATGAAAGGTCATGTACTTTAGTGCTAATATGAAAAGGTCGTGATTAAAATGCAAAAACATAAAAGGTCGTGCTTTTAAATGCAATTTTGCCAAAAATAAATTAATATCCACTGCCGGCTCCTGCACCACAGCATTACAATCTTCAATTATAGATTAATTAATTAATTAATTAGTTATATTACAATTATGTGGCGAAAATAAAGGGGACTGCTACCTGCATCCGTTACGGGATGGTTTAGTTGTCTTCTGTAACCGTAGATATACATGTAATTTAGTAATGTGTATATAATCTATGGTTAAAAAAGACAGCAGAACCATCCCGTAACGGGATGAGTACCGTTCTCTGAACATAAGATGGTAATATCTATAAAAACCCAATTGAGAAATATTTTCTTACCTAAACTTTTGCCTAAAATAAAAGTAATAATGACTTGTTTATGAAGTATTTGTAACTAAAAAAAAAAAACTATATATTTGTTTATTAAAATCGTGTAATATATACACGTGTATTACTAAAAAAAGTTTATGAATTAACATGTAGACTAGAGGTACATGCATCTCTGTCTCACATTATCCTAATTTGGTGCTTGTTACATTATCCCTATCAAACTATTTGTACTCATCGCGGGATTTTGCAATGAAAAAGAAAGGAAAGGACATAGAGAAAAACAAGACATCATTGCATAAGTTGAATTTTGATCATATTGTAGGAAAATGTGATAGATCTAATTAATGTCACATGATTTAATATTGAATATATAGTTTGGTCTCAATGGTCGAATCATTAAAACCAAACAGGTTTTAATATGTTACAAATTTGTGTAGAGTTACAATGACAAAATCTATGAACTAAATAATAATTTTCAGTTCTTACAACCTGAACTAAAACAGAAACTAACAATACAATGAAGCTTGATGCGGGAAGAGAATAAGTTGAGACGGGAGTTGGTCTTTCTTAAACACGAACGCGCACCGTAATGCGTTGACGGATTCACGCCTTGTCCTAAAGATATGACAACTACATCTCAGAAGCTTTAGCACTTTCAGACTTCCGAGTTCCGACAAACTTGAATGGAGTAAGAACTGCGAACTATGTATGGTGCGTGAGGCTTTCAGATGTCAAGAGTTCAAATGATGTATGCGTATTTTATGCAAAGCTCTAGACCTGTCCTATTTATATATAGGACTTTTGGCTCAGGTAGGGAATGACATTAATCAATTGTCACTTAAGGCAGGTAACATCCCACTTAAGGCTGTTTTAAAACATAAAAATGGTTTGACCACTTTCACATGTTAACACACCACTACTCAACAGTCAGGTGGAGTCAACATGCTCAAATACATTGTATCTAGAGAGGTACACACGGGTTGAGTCAAAATCTGAGTCCAAAAGCCCAACACCGATCTGTCATCCAAGTACTACCCACAGTCCAATTGCATAAGACCAAAGAGCATACAAGGTCCCAAGACCGAGCTGGTTGGCCAGCCAACTGACAGGTGTGTGCACTTGTGTGTGGTCGAAGCCAACACCAACACGTGATGCATATCTTTAGTTGTTGTTGTGGCTTCTCCAATTCTCGTTATAATAATCAGGAGAATTATTCTCATTTAAGAGTTTAATGTGTGATAGGCCTCTTGATACTTCAAATCTCCTCAATCAGCGATCTTTAATGACTCATTTTAATTTTATTTATTTTTCACTCATTGAAACCCCAATTTTGAAAAAATAAATATACCTCGAGTATCTATTCGGAACGCATAATATTTCTACTCAATTTAATTCAACGCGAAATAAAAATTTGGCCATAAAACATAAGTCAATTTTCTATACACATTTTTTCTAACATAAAGAAAGTGAAACTGTTAAATTTAATTTTATTTAACATTTTTCCTAATTAACATAAAGAAGGTGAAATTGTTTGTAAGAAAGTGGGAAAAATATATGTTCTATATTATTCAGAAGACATGTACACATATATATAAGAACATAATGAGCCTAAACCTAATTCTACAAGATATATACAAAATATATTATAACCATATTCTTGTAGTGCCCCCTCAAACTCAAGGTGGTATAGTAGATATCAACTTGAATTTGCTAAGAAGTAAACAAAAGCGACCGGGAAGGAGAGACTTCGTGAATACATCTGCTATATGTTCCGAAGAGGAGACGAAAACAAGTCGTACAGTCCCATGGGTAACATGCTGGCGAATAAAATGACAATCAATCTCAATATGTTTGGTACACTAATGAAACGTATCATTATGAGACATCTTGACAGCGCTCTGGCTATCACAATGAAGAGAAGTAGAGGATGACTGAGGGACACCAAGATCAGCAAGTAATCGGCGCAACCATAATAGCTCTGCGGTGGAATCAGCAAGAGCACGATACTCAGACTCGACACTCAAACGGGAAACCAAGGTTTGATTTCTTCCCCTTCCTTGCATCTTCCCGACACATACTGCATTCCTGACTTGGCCTTGAATCGTATTTCTGTTGGTCAATTGGTTGACCAAGGTCTTAATGTTATATTTTCATCTTCTGGTGTTAAGGTTCAGGATTCACAGACGGGACAACTTCTCGGGAAAGGTCGCAAGACGGGCCGGTTATTTGAGCTTGAGTCACTTCATGTCCCTCGTTTACACTTTTTCTGCTTCTGCCACCGATAGTAAGTCTAGTTTCCAGTGGCATCTTCGTCTTAGGCATGCGTCTTCGAATAAAGTTCGTTCTTTATATAATAAGGGTCTTTTGGGTTCAGGTCATTTTGAGTCTTTTAGTTGTCTTCATTGCAAACTTGGGAAACAACCGACTCTTTCTTTTCCTGATAGTTAATTTGTCAACTGCAGATAAACCTTTTAGTTTGGTACATTCTGATATTTGGGGTCCTTCTCCTGTTGCTTCTCTGAGTGGTTTTCGGTATTTTGTTATTTTTGTTGATGATTTTTCTCGTTTTACCTGGATCTATTTTCTAAAAAATCGTTCTGAGTTGTCCAGCATATATGTTCAATTTGCTAAAATGATTCTTACACAATTTTCTTGTCCTATAAAGGTCTTGCGTACTGACAATGCTCTTGAGTACAAAGATTCTACTTTTTTGAAATTTCTTTCTGATCAGGGCACCTTAGTTCAACGTTCGTGTCCATATACTTCCCAACAAAATGGATGAGCTGAACGTAAGCACCGTCACATTCTTGATACTGTCCGTGCTCTTCTTCTTTATGCTCAGTGTCCTGATCGTTTTTGGGGTGAGGCAGCCTTGACTGCTGTTTATGCTATCAATCGATTACCCTCATCAGTCATTAGGGATGTCAGTCCTTTTGAGAGGTTGTACAGTCAGTCTCCTGATTATACTCAGTTACGTCCTTTTGGTTGTGCTTGCTTTGTTCTCCTTCCGTCCCATGAGCGGACCAAATTAGAACCCCGAGCTCATCTGTGTTGTTTTTTGGGTTATGGGGTAGAACACAAAGGATTTAGGTGGGTCTAATTTCCATGTATGAACGATGTGGGACAACTCACAAGTGATATTCTAACACGCCCCCTCACTTGTGAGTCCTTTGGAAGCCCAAGCCCAACTGGGTGCCCCAAGCCTACTAGAAGCAGACTCCCATAAACGGGTACGTGGGGAAGCAGACTCCCATAAACGGGTGCGAGAAGCCCAAGCCCAACTGGGTGCCCCAAGCCTACTAGAAGTAGACTCACATAAACGGGTACGTGGGGAAGCAGACTCCCATAAACGGATGCGAGAAGTCCAAGCCCAACTGGGTGCCCCAAGCCTATTAGAAGTAGACTCCCATAAACGGATACGCGGGGAAGCAGACTCTTATAAATGAGTACGTCATTGCACGGTTCCAATAGAACCAATAGAACCGGCTCTGATACCATGTAAGAAAGTGGAAAAATATATGTTCTATATTATTCACAAGACATGTACACATATATATAGGAACATAATGAGCTTAAACCTAATCCTACAAGATATATACAAAATATATTATAACCATATATACAAAATATATTCTAACATTGTTAAACAAAAATGATCATTAATGCACTCGACTTTACTCGGTTTGTTAAAACTAGAATTTGGCTTGACTCGTCTCGTTTGATAAACGAGCATAGAGCTCGTTTAGTTAATGAGTCGCCTTGGCTCGTTAAGGTTCGAAAACAAAATTTTTTACATAATTTTTTATAAATTCGTCTCGCTAATGCTCGAGTTCAGCTCGAGTTTGACTCATTAATAATGATAAATGAACCGAACTCATGCTCAATTATCGTCTCGTTCAGTTAACGAGTCGAGCTCTAGTGGGATCGTTAAAGCTTCAAGGTCGAGGTCGAGGTCGAGGTCGAGATCGAGTACCATGAGCTCGAGCTCGACTCGTTTACACCCCTAATAGAAGGTGACCAAAAGTTGGGCGATTTAATTGTAGATTAATTTCATCCCTAAAAATCTATTTACAAACGAATGGCGTCTTGAATAAAATTCTCATGGTGCGGTCTTGTAAAAACTCGCCTTTCATGCGTAGAGTTTTATAATGGACTAATCGATCCTAATCTCTCAGCAATGAAATGGACGGCACAGACAGCGAAATGTCGTGGCTTATGGTGCGTGTGTGTGGTGTAGATGCGTTCACATGAATCTTAAACCAGACTTTTAATTTTTTTTGGCAGCCAACCACGGTATCCGGAGCATAGCTCCGACTAAACCGTTGGTCGACCTGGGTCGCACACCTGACAGTGGTGGGTGAGTCTCCCAACAAGAATTTTATGTATCCACAAGGACTCGAACCCGAGACCTTACTTAAGCGACATCGAACTGCTTACCACTTGAACAAACCCTATTGGTTATAGACTTTTAATTTCTAATATATATCATACGTACGTACATTAATTATTTAGTTTAATTAGCGAGGCCCGCGTTTGGAGGTCTCGGGACCATATTATAAACTCGTTGCCTTCCCGCATTTTCCACGATGTCGGAGAGGATTCAAATTGGTAGTTATTACAAACACAAGTGTATTTGAAGATGTAATAATCGCCAGGCATAGCTAGGTTAGGTCCTCGGTATTTATGTCGGGACATTAGGTACATTATTTATTTCACTTGTACATTATTTTTTTTTTCTCATCATGTTATGGAATTAATATTAAGGTAATGTTACGGGATGGTTCAGTGTTTTTTACCATCGGATACACATGTAGATTCTTTTTTATACATAATCTACTGTAACAAATACTGACGAACCTATTGCGTCAGCGGGACTGTAGTCATTCTCATGACTTATAAGGACGATTAAAAATAAAAAGAACAATTATTCTTACATGTTTTCAGTATAAATTTACTATTAACATTTATGCACTTTTAACTATCATTAATTTTTAATGAGTACATTTCTACAGTAATATCGCATCAATTTTAATCACTCATCTATAGTTATATAAAGAGCTATCACATTTACTAAAATTAGTAACAAAAAAATAGGTTAGCATTTAATGTAGTCCATAAATAGTAGTTTTATTATTATTTTTTTTAAATCATACAATTTAATTTATAAATATACTTTAATATAATCATACAATTTAATTTATAAAAATCGTACAATTTATTTCTTTTTTCTTTTAAAATACCCTTTAATATATATATATATATATATATATATATGTTATATATATATATATGTATAGTATATTTTGAAATAAATTTGAATAAAATGTGTTACTTAAATATTTAAATAATTTAAAAATTTAAATGTTTAAATTAATTGATAAACCATTTATAAATTTTTATTTTATTTAAATATGTAATTTTATTTAAAACAATTTTAAATATAGCCAAATTTATTTAGAAAATCGTATTGATCCAACCAGTTCAACCGACTGGTGTTGACGGATTCAATAACAAATATTTTATTCAAGTGAACTAGACTGATTATAAACCGATTCTCGGTCCATCCGGTCGGACTGTATTTAACACGGTTTAATTTAAAAATGATGGGTAAATCTTGATTAATTTATTTGTACATTTAGTTTATAACACAATAATAATATTGTTTTCTCGTGCATTGCACGGACCACGCACTAGTAAATACTTATCCCGCGGGCTACTATCCGTGAATCCAAACATAAGAATTTCCCGAATAATTAAACTTTGCGAGAGGTTGCAGCTACACCAACATTTGGACTTTCCCATTTTGTCCCAAACAGCGGACGAAATTAACCAAAGAAAGACGTACATCTTTGATCTTATTTCCTACAACATATATAAAGAAATAAAAAATATATATAAATGAAACAATATGGGATAAACATGGTAAAACCAACAAATTATTTATAACTGTGATATATAATGCTACTTCGACTAATTTTAGCCAAATTTTGACTCTCGTGATAGATATCGATCGATACAGCTATTAACTTGATTTTTTAATTCTTTTTATTCTTTTATAAAATTAAAAAAGTAATAATTAAGCATAATTGGAGTACAAAAAATTGTGATGCTCATTTTTTTTTTTTAATTGAAATCCATTTTAACTTCGTAAAAAGAAAGTATAAATAATTATTACAAAACAATATGTTAATTTATATTTATTTATTCATTTATTTGAGTTCTAATATCAAACAAATTGAAACCAGTTAAACTGATATTAATCTAGGGCTACAAACGAACCGAGCCGCTCTCGAGTGCTCGAGTCAAAGCTCGACTCAAGGTCAAGCCCATATCTTGCATTGTCGAGGGGTTCGAGTTGTATATTAAATTACTAAAATACCCCTTATATATATCAACGTATGTGCTTAATGGTAATTTTACGTTTCATTTTAAAAATTTTCGAGCTGAACTCGAGCCAAACTCGAACATTTTGATATCGATTTATTGAGTCGAGCTCGAGCTTCATAAATCGAGCTCGACGAGCTCGAGCAGCAAAAAGAAAAGAAAAACAATCATGCTCGATATAGTCAATATTCTACTTGAATCGGCTCGTTTGCAGCCTTACATCAATCTAAAAGGCCCGTTACTATTGCTATGTTAAATAAACCTAAAATCTGATTAGTTTCACAAAGCATAAACACGTGGTTTTAAAAATAAAAACGCTAGACAAAAAGGCTCCAAGATCTAGGGTTCCCACTTACCGTCCACCGAGTAAAAGGTTGTTTTACCGAAATTTATTAATAGTTATTTTATTTTGTCAAATTAGTTATTTTAGCATAGTTTTTAAGAAAAATATATCACTTTAGCCTAATTTGTACCTACTTCTAATAAATCAAGATAAACAGAATAGTAAGATATGAGGAAATATAAGAAGAACTGTTTAAGAAGATTATAAAATAATTAATTAATTAAGGGTTTTATTAGTAAAAACTATTAGATTTCTCAACTGATCAGTATCAAATATCTAAAATGAGAAAATGAGTAGAATTATAAACGGATACGGAACGGATCCTGCCTTGTTTGGTAAGTAAAGTTGGGTTATTTTTACATAGTAATGCTCTCATACCCACGTGGACACATATTAATTAATATGCTCACCGTTTATGTGACATGTACATACTGGTGATGTTAATATGTTCAAAAAAATATATCACCAATGTATGTATGCCACATAAACTGTAGGCATATTAACATGTGCCTACAGTGGATAAGAGAGCATTACTTTATTTTTACATACGTTACTATTAAATGTCGTTCGAAAAAAAAAGAAAAAGAAAAATAATAATTGGTGTCGTACATTTTATCAAATAAATCTTATTTCTGGATAATATATAGTTTCATATATAATGATCATTTTATCTTTATCATGTGATTATTTATCATCTTTTTATAATGGGTTATGCTACAGTGCCCACCTCCATTACCACTTGGTTTACAACCAAGTGTAATGGAGGCATTAAAAAAATGCTTTTTTAATGCCTCCATTACACTTGGTTGTAAACCAAGTGGTAATGGAGATTGGCTAAGTAGCATAATTCTTTTATAATATAAGACTGTGTATAGCATATAATTGTAAGATTTTGTCTAAAATGATCAGTACAAAAAAATGATGAAATTCCAACGGAAATAAGTTGCGATATAATTATTCCAACGCCAATTTCAACGGATATTTCAATACTATCATTATTTTTCAGTGGGTTCCAACGGAAATTCCGACAAAAATATTCAACTAGAATGAAATTTCTATTGGAATTTCCGTTGGATTTTGACTATTCCAATGGTGGATTTTTCAACGGTTGTGAAAATAAAAATTTCAACGAAAATTTCTACGGTAAAAAGCCGTTAGAAATATAGTAATTGGAATCATCAAATTCTATCTAAAATTCCAACGAAAAACACATTCCAACGAAATATTTATGCTGGAATATCCGTTGGAACCATTCCACCGAAAGCTATACTATTTGAATATCTGTTGGAATTTCCATTGGAATCTATTACCATAGGATTTTCCGTTAGAATATAACAAATTTTTTTTTTTATAGTGGATAAATAATAATTAGTAACAAATTTCAAACCTAAATTAACAATTTTAAAGGTAAATATGGATGGAATTATATCAAACAATAACATAGTTTACCAAACACTTTACATAATCAAATAGTCAAAATTTCTCAATCAATTAACTATCAAATTACCTAATCACCCAATATATTCCACTACTCAAAGTTGTTGACCCAATCAACTATTAGTTATCTGTTATTTACTAATTCTTAAATAGACCATTGTCAAAGTTCATCAAACCTGTTAAAAGTCAAAATGTTATGAATTAAAAAAAAAAATCTGTAACAAATTATATTGTTCTCATCCATTAAGATTGTGTAGAAGTCAATATATATAGGAAACGCTACATTTTCGTTACAGAATCATAACGTCGAGATTTGTAACCGATAAATCATCATGTAACTATTGTGGATAGTTGATCTAATTACAAACTCAACATAATAATTTCGTAATAGAATTATATCATCTCTTATATATATATATATAGACAAAAGATTTTCATTTTAAGTCAACATATATATATATATATATATGGTAAACAAATGCAGGCCATGGTCAAAGATGGGTACAAGGGTAGAAACGGAAAATCACTGTGTATGGTGCATGCATCTAATTGTAGCAAAAGCAAATTGGATTCAGGCACAAATCGGGGTACAGCGAACGACCGAGACAATCCTCTGACGGCTAAGACCAAAAGTCTCCAAAATTTAGTATAAACTATTTAATTTAAATTAATTTAATATTTGTTCAAGAAATCACAGTCTGGGCTTTTGGACGGTTGGTTTTGCGGTACCGCCATCGGGCTATGGCCCATTAAGTTTTGGTCAGTAGCGGCATGCGGTACGGGTCTATTTCGTGGAATCTGGGCTTTGGGGTGACATGGGCCCCATCCGGTATGAGACCCGACCCATGCAGGCAGTTATTTGGATTTGACCCGACTAAAATCCAGCTGAACAAGTTTCTCTAAAAAAGGGTCGCGTACGGTGATATATTATTATAGAAATTTCAATGAATATTTTAATGGTATAATTTCCGTTGAAATGATTCCAATGGTAATTCCAACGGAAATATTCCGTTAGAATGAATTTTCCATTGAAATTTCAGATGGAATTTGATGATTCAAACGAATATTTTCCTAACGAATTTTTACTATAGGAATTTTCGTTGGAGTGTGCAATTTCCATTGGAATTTTTATTTCCATCCCCGTTGGAAAATCTATATTTAATCGTCAAAATCAAACATAAATTCCAATGAAAATCTCATTCTAACAAAATATTTTTGTCGAAATTTCCGTTGAAATCCATTAAAATATATTTGTATTAAAATTTTTCGTTGAAATTTCATCATTTTTTTTTGTAGTGAAAAAAGAAGAAGATAAAATGATTTAATTTTCTTATGGAGCTTTCAAATAACTTGAAATTGTCCACAATTATTCATAAATTGTATATTGATACATGTCTTGAAATTTAAAATTATGGGTTATTGGCTCCAATAGAATTCATGCTAAATAGATATGGTCAAAATGTATTTTGACTTGGTAAACTTTTAGGCCCAACATAAGGCGACAATTAACCGACAACAATTTTGGTCTTCTAATTCAATTCTTTTTTTTTTTTTTTTAAGGGTAATTTGATTGGAATTCGAAACTATTTCGTCGAGTTTGTAACCGTTAGATCAACTATCCCCGACAGATATATAATAATTTAACGGCTACAATCCTCGACGAATGGTTCCGTAACGAGACAGTAGCATCTCCAATTGTTTGTATTCATTTGAACTATTTGGTAGTGTCGCGGGTTTATTTACGGTGATCACATGCTCTGAGGGTCTTTTTCCAGGTCCATTCATGGAAACCACTTTGTTAAAATGATCAAGATTGATGATCGTTAGAAACAAAACATTTACACGGACAAAAAGGATAGACAGACAAAACATGACAAAAATTGACTAATATATATGTTACATATAAAAAAATATCATAGCACACACGCATCACGTTCACAAAAAGTGGCATAACTGATTCATGTGTGTTGACATCAAACTCAACATTTATATATACGGCTGCACCACAAATATGTTCAAATATTTTTTTGTATATTTATTTGTAATTTTGGTTGTACTTTATGAGATATATGTATATACAAATATTATACATATTTAGAGAGTGATGTACCCATATTGGCTAGGCGGATCTAGCTCACAAAATGAGTGGAGGCTTACTTGTTTATAGAAAATAAATATAATACATCGTAACAAAATATAGATACAAAAATACTCATTCATAAGTTTTTTTGTTAAGTTTTAATAGGTTGGTATGACTCTACTATAAGGTCTTTACATTTTCTTTCGACTTAACAATATTATAATTCACCTCAAGTATATTTTGACTAAAAATCACTAATTCTTAAATATTTCCACACACACTTTTTTGTCAAGACTACAACAACAACAACATATTCGGTATATTCCCAATTGGTTGGGGTCTGGGGGGTCAGTTGTACGCAGATCTTACCCTTGTAATTATACAAGGAGGTTGTTTCCGTAGCGATCCAAGGTGCATTGCGTCGTTTGATATATTTTTTTTTTCTAGAAACTTCACTAATAGAAGAAGCACTAGAATTTAACTGAGCCATTTTGATCTAGTCCATTATTAACACTATGCCAGGAGAATTGTCAACAATGACTTTGTCAAGACTATTTATAAAAATATTTCTCCATAATTTGATAAAGAAAAATAAATTCTAATGTATAAAATGCTTTATCTAAGTAATACACCAATTTAAATATGTAAATAGTCTTGTCAAAAGAATTCAATTAACTATAAGTTTAAACTTTTATATCAAATCTAATAAAAAGAAGGACTACATTTACTTTCACCAAAATCAACAAGAAAAGTAATTTATTTTCTTCATTTATCTCTTTTCCCCCTTCTTTGTATTCCCATTGTTTCTTATTCTTTTCCCTTTTAATTTATTAATATAGTATAAAATAATATTTTGAGTAAAGTATACAAGATAATATTTTTTTTTTCCAGTGTGGGCTTACGCCCCTGCATATTGGACTAAATTAATACATATTGTGATAGGTCGAAAAATGTGTATGTTATTTATTTGTGTATTTTTATACGCTTAAATTTATTCGCACATTTATATTTTAATTTTGGCCTATTTATCATTTTTGAATGTTTTATATTTTATTTCAACATTCAGCCAAAAAGAAAGTTCAACTTATCGAGCCCAAAAGAAAGTGTAACTATTGGGCCCAAAACATATCAATATTACCCAACAATATATTCTTGGCTGATTTACATCTATACCGTCCGTGGGACAAAATAATTGCAAAGCTACACATTTTCCAAACTATATTAGTCCTTTTTAATTGTGTAAATACTAAATAAATAATTAAATGATGGATTATAAATGGTCAAAATACTAAATAAATAATTAAATGATGGATTATAAATGGTCAGCTGTTTTGGCATTCCGTAACTGACAGGCAATTAATCTGAAAATTGTGTATAAGATAAATGTTATGTAAACAATGCATTTTAATCCATATTCATCCGTTTTTTTTTCTTTCTCTTCTCCATTATTTTCTCCTTCTCTCCTCTCTCTTCTCTTTATTTCATTCCCATTAAATTTTAATTATCTCTCCATGTAAATTTGTAAATTTTAACAGTAAATTTTCTACTTTACTTTTCAGTTTATTATATGCAGTATATATTACGTTTATATTTAGTATATGTTCAATTTTTTTAATAGGAAATATATATTGCCTTTATAGTCCGTATATATTTAGAGAGAAATTATCTCATATTTGTTTATATCAAGATTATATGACTAACAAAAATAATAATTTGTGATTGATTTTGTTTATCTCATGTTTATGTTAAGTATATAAAAATATACAACACACATATACATAAAATACACATAAAATATGCATAAAATATACACTCGAGATTCTCGTAATTCAAGCCAGCGACATACGGGGACACACATATACATAAAATATACTTTAAATATACACTAGAGTTTCAATTGTTTCTCAAAATCAATTTCAGAACTCACATATACATAAAATATACATAAGATATACACTCGAAAATTTCAAAATTCAAGCAAGTGACAGATCGAGACACACATATACATAAAATATACTCTCGATGTTCAATCGTTTATCATTTCAGAACCCAAATTAAGAGCCGAAACCGCAGCCATGGCCCTCTTCTCTACATCAGCAAGCTCACTCGACAACGTCGGTTCTTCCCCTCCTCGACGGTGACGGTCGTATCTCGGTGGCGTCGCCTCGGTCGACCGAGAATTGTTAGGCGGGGAGAAGGATATGGATTCCACAATCGGTAATCTACCCCCATCGTCGGAAGTCATCGCTCGTACACCATCATCGCGCTCGAGAAGCCGCCGGTGATGAAGACTTGGCGAAGCCGCAGATTGCACCATCAGCACGCTCGATTTTTCTCCGGCAGCAGTTTGTCGAGAAGCCGCGAACAAAAAAAAAATCTCATCATATAAACATGTAGAAGAATAAGAGAGAGAGAGAGAGAGAGAGAGAGAGAGAGAGAGAGAGAGAGAGAGA
>CACSLK010034050.1:1671436-1682432 GCA_902706635.1 Striga hermonthica | reverse complement strand
TTGTGGTCGTCCAGCCCGGAGGCGTGGACGTTGTTGACCACATGCCCACCCCTTAGAATGTACCGAAAACAAGCGACCTTCGCCCACCTCTTGGTCGAGGTGTTCCGTAAGCGAAGGACTTTGGTCTTGTCACTTGCCCACCCTAAGGGATGTTCCGGAAACATTGTGGTCGTCCAGCCCGGAGGCGTGGACGTTGTTGACCACATGCCCACCCCTTAGAATGTACCGAAAACAAGCGACCTTCGCCCACCTCTTGGTCGGGTGTTCCATAAACGAAGGACTTTGGTCTTGTCACTTGCCCACCCTAAGGGATGTTCCGAAAACATTGTGGTCGTCCAGCCCGGAGGCGTGGACGTTGTTGACCACATGCCCACCCCTTAGAATGTACCGAAAACAAGCGACCTTCGCCCACCTCTTGGTCGAGGTGTTCCATAAACGAAGGACTTTGGTCTTGTTTAAGGGAATCATCGTGTTATGAGCATGTAGAGTATGTAGTGTTGTTGAGTGCACCAAATGGAGCTTGTATGAAATCAGATTCGCAACGTGTTAATGACGCTAGTAGAGACATCTTCTTATAGAAATCGATCATTTTGATAACTCCCCATAAGAGGCTTACAATGATTGAACTGCTCGAATACATAAAATAGTTTACACATAGTATTTTTTAAGATTAGCTACATTCCACGACCTAGCCAGCGACCTGCCTTCAGCGTCCTTCAGAGAGTATGCTCCTCCTGCATGTACTTTTTCGACCAAGTACGGCCCTTCCCAATTGAGTTCTAACTTTCCCACATGCTTGAGCACATCTACTCTTTTCCACACCAGGTCTCCTACTTGAAACCGGCGGATCTTCACTTTTCGGTCATGTGCCGCCCTCATCCTTTGCTTGTATGCCTCAACCCTGGTCGAGGCTTGTTCTCTGAGTTCTTCGATAGTGTCTAGGGCGGTCAGCATGAGTTCTTCATTTTGCTCTTGATCATAAGTGCTCGATCGTTGAGACTGCAGTTCTAATTCCACTGGTAGAAGCGCTTCCATCCCATATACCAGGCTAAAGGGCATTTCGCCAGTGGTCGACCTTGGAGTGGTCCTATACGCCCAGAGCACAGATGTCAGCTCGTCGACCCATGCTCCTGAAGCTTTTTCCAGCCTTGTTTTAAGTCCGTTTAGGATGATCCTGTTGGTCACCTCTACCTGTCCGTTGGCCTGTGGATGTGCGACAGAAGCGAAATGCTGCTCGATACCCATTTCCTCGCACCACGCTCTTATCCGCTTACCATTGAATTGCGTTCCATTATCAGATATCAGGATTTTAGGGACTCCAAACCGACAGCAAATGTTATTATACAGGAACTGGACCACTTTTTCTCTGTAATTTTGGCCAACGGTTCAGCTTCCACCCATTTCGTGAAGTAGTCGACCGCCACGATCAAAAATTTTCGTTGCCCTGTTGCTTGTGGCATTGGTCCTACTAGGTCGATGCCCCACTGTGCAAACGGAATAGGTGCGCTCATTGTAGTCATTGTCTCCGCTGGTTGGTGTATGAGCGGGCCGTGTTTCTGGCACTGCATACACCTCCTGGCCATTTCCTTAGCATCCGCTTTCATTGTCGGCCAGAAGTAGCCTGCTCTTAAGATCTTTGCAGTCATGGCCCCGGCTTTGCTATGATCGCCACAATATCCCTCGTGCACTTCTCGTAGAACGTACCGACCCTCCTCTTTGGATACACATCTCAAATGCGGACCTGCATATGATCGTTTATAGAGAACCCCACCTTGCTCGAAGAACCTCCTCACTACCTTTGTGGTCCCTTCCCGTAACTCCTTCAGGATTGGGGCCCTCCAGTCTTCTACCTCCTCGATCTCCGCCACCTCGACTTCCGTCGCGCTCCTCTCCATGTGAAGTAGAGTCACACTCCTACTCTTACAATCGACCAAGCTTTGTGCGATTTTAGACAGTAAATCAGCCTGACCATTCTCTCCTCGGGGTATTTGTATTAATTCGAATGTCCCAAATTCTTCCTTCAACTTTTTTATGTTATCCACATGACGTTGCAGCCGATCTTCTTTGATCTCAAAACCTTCTTGGAATTGACCGACCACCAACTGCGAGTTAGAATGGACCTGGATTCTTCGAGCACCTCCGGCCAGAGCCAATTGTAATCCCTTTGTCACCGCTTCATATTCTGCCTCGTTGTTTGATACTCGAAACCCCATCTTGACAGCGAACTCTAAATAATCCCCTTTGGGTGAAATCAAGACTATTCCCAAGCCAGCCCCGCTCCTCGATACCGAACCATCTGCGAATAACTGCCACATTCCTCCGCCATCTTCCTCCTCCTTTGTACCTTCCTGTATGAAATCGGCCAACACCTGCCCTTTGATCGCCTTTCTTGGTTCATATTTTATAGAGTACTCGCTCAGCTCGACCGCCCACTTTACTAGTCGACCAGACACTGCTGGTCGACCTAAAGTCTGCTCCAACGGCATGTTTGTGCGCACCTTGACTTTGTGGTTCAGGAAGTATGGCATCAGCTTCCGAACTGTCACGACCACCGCCAGTGCACATTTCTCAATTTCCGAGTACCTCAACTCTGCTCCTTGCATTACCCGACTGACATAATAAATTGGGAATTGTGCCACTCTTTCTTCTCGTAATAATACTGAGCTTACAGCACTCTCGCCCACCGATATGTAGAGCACGAGCTCCTCTCCGTGAATTGGCTTGGCCAATAAGGGCAAGTTAGCCAGCGTCCTCTGCAACTCCTCGAAGGCTTTTTGGGCTTCCTTTGTCCACTGAAATTTCGAGCTTTTCTTCAGGGTTTTGAACAAAGGGCTGCTCTTTTCGGCCACCTTGGAAATGAATCTGCTTAGGCCCGCTATCCGACCAGTTAGTATTTGGACCTCCTTCACATTAGCCAGTGGCTTCATTTCGATCACCGCTTTTACTTTTTCAGGATTCACCTCTATCCCTCGCTTTGTCACCATGTACCCCAAGAACTTTCCCGACTTTACCCCGAACGAGCACTTAGCCGGGTTGAGCTTCATGCCAAACCTCCTTAATGTCTGGAAGGTCTCCCTCAGGTCAGCCGCGTGGTCGTCCTCCTTCTTGCTTTTCACCAGCATGTCGTCGACATACACCTCCATATTCCTCCCCAACTGGTCTTTGAAAATTTGGTCGACGAGACGTTGGTAGGTGGCCCCGGCATTCTTTAGTCCGAATGGCATGACTACATAGCAATAAGTGCCCTTGCTTGTTATGAAACTCACCCTCTTCCAGTCTTCCTTTGCTAAGGGGATCTGGTGATATCCCTGAGAGGCGTCCATCAGGCTAAGCAACTCGCATCCTGCCGTGGAGTCCACCAGCTGGTCGATCCTTGGCAGCGGGTAAAGATCTTTCGGGCAAGCCTTGTTTAGATCACGGAAATCGATGCACATCCTCCACTTCCCTCCTGATTTGGACACCATGACTGTATTGGATAACCACTCGGGGAACTGAATCTTTTTAATGTGTCCAGCGTTCAACAGCTTGTCGACCTCCTGCTCGATGATTTTGTCCATCTCCGCACCATGATGCCTTCTCTTTTGCTTCACCGGTTTGACACTAAGATCAATGTTAAGTCTGTGCTCAATCACACTGGCCTCGATCCCTGTCAGCTCGTCCGTTGTATACGCGAAGATGTCAGTAAATTCCCTTATTAAATTGATCAACTTCGACCTGACCGGCTCCCCCAAATCTTTTCCGATTCTGAATTTTCGGTCATCGCATCCCTGCACCATTTGAATTTCCTCAATCTCCTCTCCGGGCTGTATATCTATCTTCTCCTTCCCCTTATCTTGTCCTCCTCTCTCCTCTTTCGACCGTGATCCTCCTGGTCGATCAGGCCTCACCTCTTTACCTTTCAACTGCCTCTCCGCCATCTGCTTGTTGTTACTGACTGTGGTCTGGTAGCAACTCCTCGACGTGAGTTGGTCCCCTGCAACCTCGCCTACATTTTCCCCCACAGGATACTTGATCGTCATGTGGTAGGTAGACACGACTGCTTGGAACGCGTTTAAACCTGTCCGTCCTAGAATGATATTGTAAGACGATTCTGCTCCGACCACCACAAACCGGATCATTCTCACTTTCCTCGAGTCACCTGACCCCAATGCTACGGTCAGGCTCACTTCTCCCATTGGCATTATCTCCCCACCATTAAACCCGTATAAGGCCGTCGCCACCGGTTTTAATTCCAGATTCAAGTGCTTGTTGATCTGCGCGAAACAATCATAGAACATCACGTCGACCGAACTCCCCGTGTCGATGAACACTCTTTTTACATCGAACCCTGCCACTTCGGCCGTGATGACCAGTGCGTCATTGTGGGGTAACGAGACTCCTTCCGCATCTTCTGCTCGAAAACTTATCACCGGCATCCGACCAGTTATCCCGACTTCCTCTCTTTTACGCTTCACCGCCCGCACGTGCCCCTTTCGTGCATTATTTGAATCCCCATCCGTTGGTCCTCCCGAGATCATGTAGATCGTGCCCTTTTTCACAGGCACCTCCTCCCTCGGGTCTGGCGGTGCGCAGGCGCAGCCGTGGATGAGTGGCGGAGTCGCGACGAGGAGGAGTGAAACTGAGGGCTGCAGCTGGGGCGATAGGATTGGCGGCGAAGAGTGAAGTCGAGGTTGTGGTGGTGGGATTGGCGGCAAGAAGGAGTGAAATCGGTGCCCGACGGGACAATGAAGCAGGTGTCTGCTTGGTTTGCTTGAAGGCTGAAACCGTGAATGGCTTGAAGGCTGAAATTGTGAACTGGGATTTGGGGGATGAGTGTCGACTGGGCCAAAATTGAGGACAATCTTTTTTTTTTTTTGTCTTTTAGTTGTTTTTATTAGGGTGCAAAGTGTAAATGAATTGATGTAGAGAGTGAGCCAAAAGAAAAGGAAAAGTAATGGATTTTAAGTTTTTGGGCTTTTTGTTGGGGCTAATTTAAATAAGTGGGCTAGTTGGAAAACTACATGGGGCTATATAACCAAAATTATGTAAAATGTATTTTTTTTTTTTTTACCTAGGGCTGGAGCCTGTCCCAGCCCATGGGTGGCTCCGCCACTGCTCCCAATCCTCTCTTTATCAATGTTTTTCTACTTTTTATTTTTATTTATTTTTTAATAATTTTTTTAGCAAAATCTATGAATTCTGAAGTAGGAGAAAAATTTTATGTGGAGTTGGGGGAGTATTATGTCACATGAGATTTTTTTTTTCCTGATCTACATTCAGTTTTTATTCATATAAATATAAGATACAATTTTTTGTTGGTCAGTTGTGATTTAATCCCAAGTTTTATTCCAAGCACATGATTCAGTTTCTCATATGGAAGAGATAAAGCAGCCACACCATTTTCAATGTTTTTCTAGTTTTTATTTTTATTTATTTTTTAATAATTTTTTTTATCAAAGTCTATGAATTCTGAAGTAGGAGAAAAATTTTATGTGGAGTTGGGGGAGTATTATGTCACATGAGATTTTTTTTTTCCTGATCTACATTCAGTTTTTATTCATATAAATATAAGATACAAATTTTTGTTGGTCAGTTGTGATTTAATCCCACGTTTTATTCCAAGCACTTCAAGGCTTTCACCTTCTTTTGGCCGAGCAACTTCTTCAACGTCGGGATTAGCTGCCAATCCTCCCTCAATCTTGCTATTAGCCTCGGTCATCATTTTCTCGGCATACTTCAAAACAACCGCCTTTATTTCTAGTGCATACATGTCTTCAAGTCGTTAATCGACGAACACCTCAGCCAGACTTTCAATATAAACCTCAGCAAGCTTAGCCCTCTTCTCCTTCTCGACCTCTAAAATCATATCAACGAAAGCTCTAAAGAGAAGGACTTGTCTTTCTGGGCCTAGAGGAGGAAATGAAGGATCCACCATCTGTGCATCAACTCAGCTCAGGGACCATTCACAGAATTCCCGCTCATCGTCGTTAGAGGGGGGTGTGCATGCTTTTGATCTTGGGATTGAAATTGTACTTCTCGAGTTTGCGGAGTAGAAGGATCCGTAGGTCGTCAATATTATAAAGGCCCGTTGCAAATCGGTCAATGACTCACCTAAGATTGAGGCAGGTGTTCAGCTCAATATCCAACTCGGTATCATTTGACTTTTGGCTCGCCGTGTCCTCGAGGTCTTTACTGGCCTGAAGACCCGTCTTATACATTTGCTCGTTGTGATCTATCTTTTCTTTCTCAAGCCTCACCACCCGAGGTCTTTACCCGTCTCGCCGTGTTTGTTGATGATGTTCACATTCGTTTTGCAGCTGTTCTTCATGCTTTCAGAGCTCTTCATCTCAGAGCATGACGGTGTGCTCCGAGATACTCAACTGGTCAATAATTTTTTTATTTCCGGCCGACAAGAATTCATTCTCGGCCATTAAAGCAGCTATCTCCGCCTGAGCAACCTTCAACTGGTCATCCTTCTCAGTCACTTCGGCCTTCAGAGTGGTCTTTTCCTCCTCCAAAGAAGCGATTGCTCCCTCTCACAGCTCTAACTTGTCTTTTTTCTCGTTCTGGTTGTCAATATTCAAGCGGTAATCATCTTCTGCTGCAAGAAGACTTACAAAATAACGATTGAGATAAGCCTTAGCATATTCGAGTTTGTGAACACTCGACATTGATGATACGCTGGCCTCGGTCCTCAGATCCCAAGCCATCAACGGGGCTCGAGCTGCGTCCATCACATGATCCGGGTCACGATACTTGTTTGGGAGTTTGGCAACCTCCACCGACTGAAACAATGAATACCATTCCTCAATCATTCCTTTGGGAAAACTAAAGTTAGCCGCCCGCTCCTCATCCACTTTGAGAAAAGACTTATTGCCTACTTGCTGCGGGACAACTTCCTTTCCTTTTTCATGACGACCCGCGACGTGTTTCTTTTTCGTTTTTTCTTCATCAGCAACAGGGGGTTCTAAGCATACCTCTTTCTTAACTTCCTTTTCTATGGAACTTCACGCTCATTAGTATTCTCTTTTTCCACCCCGGCTTCCTCCGAGCTGGGAAACACTATTCACAAATCCGGTTGCGCAGTATCCAAAGTCCTCTCGGGCTCAGCCTGGTTAAGTGCTTATGCCATGATTACCGGAGCTGAACTCGGGGATTGCGTAGTAGGTTTCCTTGGTCCTGAGGTTCCAACAGCCGCTCCCGATGTTGTACCGATTCCGACATAGGTAGAACTACGGTCAGCTATACCTTTCCTCAAAGCTTTGACCAGTTGTTTGCGACCCATCTCGATTAACCGATGTTTCTTGTTCTTGGCAGTTTAGTACGAAGATCTTTGTTAGGGTACCGACTTCGGTAGTCTTTGGCGTTGTAAATCGACCTGACTCCAAAGTAACCGAGTAATGGATAGTAAATTGCAACAAATAGAATAAAGGATATCATCAAATCCACGACCTATTTGTTAGTGTTATATACTAAAAGCTTGGCTTTGGATGATATTATACTTTTACCATTTATGAATGAGAAACATGTTAGATTAAACAAGTTCTAGGTTCTGTTGTTTTGCATTAAATAGTGTGGGTCGTCATCGGGCGAACCGAAGATCATGCTATCAGTTACTCGCGAAACAAGAATAATTGGTTCACAACTCAGATGGACATGAACACCTCATCGTGAACGGTTGTAATGTGAACCGTACAGTTTGTCATGACTGATTAGTTGCACTAGTACATTTATGTATTGAACAGGATCCCAAAGAGGAGCAGTTCATTTTATACTGATCGTCGTAAACGAACTTGGCCTCAGTTAATTACTGCGTGCTCTTAACCCGTAAGATATTAAACAAGCATATATATATGTTGTACTTATTACTTTGATTCACATGGGTGAGGCTTAGTGAACTGGGCCAATAGACCTGCTGTCTTGGGTAATATTGCTGCATGTAGGATGTGCTGTATTTATGGTCACCATGTGCGTTAGTTTGATGATGTCTCCAGAGTGAGTTCAACATTATTATGCTAAACTCTGCATGTGGATTAAATTCCGGCATAGTAATAATGTGATGAACGAGCACTAGCTTCGGTGAAATAATAATAAATTAATTAATTCTTGATTGTCAGTAATCAAATTAATTAATGCACATCATGTCTTAAAAATGGGGAGATAAATCGAGAAATTATTATTGGAGTCTCAATTTTAAATTGGGCTAGGAAAAGGGAGTGTAATAAATATATAATATATATGATTATATAAAACAAAATAAGATGTTTCTAAACTATTTATAAATGCATTTTTTGTGAATTTTATTTTATATAAGTATTTAATATATTCAGTTAAAATATGACTAATAAATAAAAATAATTTTTTATTGTTGATTTGAAATTTATTTTTAAAATGATTTCATTTAATATAATTTAATCATGATAATATAATATATCATATGTTTGTTTGTTATTGTTATTTGTTAATTTTTTTTTTTTTTAACCGGTTCCTAAACATATGGGAATGTGAAAACTATCCATTTGCTATGGAATGACTAATCCCATATAGATGGTTTCACAATTCCCATTGGAATGGTCATTCTCTTCTATAAAATATACCAATCACGGGAATATGAATGAGTAGGGGAATGATCATTCCATTCTCTCGTCATTCCAGCATATCAATCATGCCATAAGTGAATGGAACTCCCATCCGTTTTCATTTAATAAGACTGACATTCGTCATTTTTACGTGTATTTTAGAGTAATTTTTGTGCCCATTTCATTGTAGTTTATTATTTAATTAATTATTTAATTATTTTTATTAAACTATTATGAAGGTGTTATTTTGAGCTTTAAGACGAAATATGGTTGAATTAATTTTTGGAGTCGAAAACAGTGAGAATGAAGGCAGTATGCGAGTAGTGCAGTGAGACGGATCTAGTTATATGGGCATTGGAGAAGGAAAACAGACTATTATAATCTGTTGGGCCACAAACACCATTCGCAAGGGAAGAGAAAGCCCAAATACCAATTAAATGAGGGGCTCTTGTGTAATTTGGCATTGCGTTGGAACTGAACTCTCGTTCTTCATCTTCTTCACACGCCATGTCCGCCATTTTTGCAGCTGCTGTTACTCCCTCACCTCGCCACCTCGCCGCTGCACAGACGACGGAGCTCGCCACCACGCTGCTGCCATAATGTCGCCGGAGAAGAATCTTGAAGTTGCTGTCCGCGGCAGTCGAGGAGCTGCTGCCGCGGGGCTGAGCAAGAGCTGCCGGAACTCGCCATATCCGACCACCAGAGACCGCCGGGCCGCCACGTTTCTGATCTACGCCTGAGATACGTCCATAACCGTTGAGAGCCGTCGAGAAATCGAGCATCCAAGAGGTGCAGCTGCAACTTCCGCGCGAGTGGATGTGCTTGGCCGGAAAATGGCCGGAAAACACCATGGACGGTCTCTGAATGCTTTCTGACCACATGGGACGCCGGAAAATATACCAGGAGCTTTGAAGAGGGAAGAAAACGACGTTTTTTGAGCTGTTTTGGACGCCCAAATTCACACGGGTCGTGTGGCGGCAAACACGTCTCGTTTCATTTCGACGGGTCGTCAACTTAGCTCTCGACCTTTTCACATGACTCGTGTGACTTATGACATGAGTCGTGTGACCCTGAGCGCGACCTATATGCGTTTGGCGCGTTTTTCCTATTTTTCCAATTTTTTCGACCTATTTCGACTAAAGCTCGACCCCAACTATAATTATAGCACTTGGACACATTTTTGGGAGAGTCTAGGACATATTTTAAAATCTTTGGAGAGTTTTAGAGGCTATAAACACGAGCAAGACGAGGGACAAAGCCGAGTAGAATGGATCGACGGAGTTGAATAAGCTTTTTCTTTCTTTTTTTTTTCACTGTTCGAACTCAATGCTTTATATTTATTTTTCATATTTTGAAAACATGTTTCTAGGCTAAATTTATCTTAGATTATAGGATTTGTTAGTACTCGAATTGATTTATGATTTAGTTTTTATTTATTTCATTCTGGTTTATCTTTCGTTTATAAATTTCTTGTGCTTAATATTATTGCGTGAGTAGACGACCGCAATAAACACATATTTGTAATTGATTTGACACCGAGAGAAGATAATTGATTACTACAATTGGAAAATTTATAACGTAGGAGAATAATGTTTGTAGTACTTTTGGGTAGTTGGTAACCGAGTTACCCGAACTCGGGTCGTTCTCAAAGAAAGGCTATTCGGATACGGATTCAAGCAACGATTGACTCACACAAGAAAAGAAAATAAAATCCTAAACACTTTACCGCAAATTGAGGTTTGATTAAGCTAAAGATGGCAACTTTAACCTAAAAGAAAGCAAGATTCAACATTAATTAGCAAGCAACACCTCAAATTGCAAAAAAAAAAAAAAAGGAAAATAAAGAGAAAAAAAACAAGGTACCCTAGACCCGAGATGGAAAGAAGACACTCATAGGTTCAGGAACATGGTATCAAGCGATAGTCACTCGTGATCAATTAATCTCTCAATCAATTCTCGCTCATGCAATCAATAACAATATCACATAATCCCTAGCCTACGAGGATGATAGCATAATCGACTCATGGATGTGCCTATCTTAACCCTAGAATAACTCTAATAAGTAAAGACAAGCAAGACTAACGAAATCATAAACCTTAAGCGAAGTCTCCACGTCTCTAATGTATCCACGAGAAGAAATAAGCCAAAAAGTTGTAATCTTAATGGAGAAATATTACAATTAAAAATAGGGTCTTGGAGCCCTTAGAGAGAGAAAAAAAATTAGAGAGAAGGGAGAGAAAAACTAAGAAGAGAAAAATTTAGCAAATGAGGAATCCTCCAAAAATACAAAGCAAGATGTCTATATATAGCTACACCACAAACACACACTAAAAACACGCACATTTAGTCAAAAACACTCTCGAGCTGGCCAAAATTTCCGCGCGGTCGCGAGTTGGCCGGGCACTGAGTGCTGGGTGCAGGCGCTGGGCACTGGGCGC
>CACSLK010034050.1:1633985-1656038 GCA_902706635.1 Striga hermonthica | reverse complement strand
ACCCGGACGGCTCAGGCGGTTCGGTCAGCTCAGACGGGTCGGCCGGGTCGGTCGAGTCGGCTCGGTCGACTCGGTTCGGCTCGGTCGGGTCGGGCCGGTCGACTCGGACGGCCCATTTTCCCAAGCTCGACAAAATGGACCTAATCAACACCAAAAAGACAAGAAAATTACGCTACACCACAAAAACACAATACGGGAATAAAAAATACACGAAACACGATAAAATGGACCGGTCGACACTAAAACGGACCTAAAAAAACTCAACTAAAACACATAAAACACACAAAAATGAACACAAAAACACAATAAACAAATAAACATACCGAGAGGTTGATAGGACCTTGCGAGAGAACGAAAATCCTAGGAACTTATAGGAGTTAGTTGTTCAACTTGAGACCGAGAGGAGATAGATAACAATTAATATCTACGATTTAACTTGTTCAAGAGAAAAGATTGAAATCAATTTAGCGATTATCTCAACGATTGGTAAAATTAAATAAGGTTTGTATGAATATAAACGTTTCATGAATTTATTCCGAGGAAAGCATAACCTAGAATCTATATTTTATATCTTGATTTATTTTTATTGTTCTAGATAAATTAGTGCTTAGTTTAATTTCATAGTTTATAATCATTGTTTGTAGTATTTTTGAGCATGTGGTAACCGAGTTACCTGACTCGGGTCGTTCTCAAAGGAAGGTTGTTCGGAGCTTCGCTTACTACCTAGTCGTCAAAGTCACATAACCAAAAGAAGGTCCTACACATTCTACTCGCTTGATGGGGTTGGAATTCACGAAATTAAACTAACAATGTAGAGCAAATGAAAGCAAATGATGCAAGATGAAAACTTTAGGTCAACCGGTGTCTCTATTACTCGAATAAACACGATGAACCAAGCAACATCATAGTAGCCATGTGATCCTAGGTGATTAAGTCGACCTTTGTAACTAATGATTACGCTTTAAACCAAGTCGAACCCTTTACACAAGATAAGCATAAACTAATCCCTAACACACATCGACAAGCAACAAAAATCGAACATTCCTCCATTCCACAAACAAAACCAAATTCACCTTGAAACACATCATAAGCAAAAATGGGAAAAAGCGAAATAATGGGGATTAAAGCTAATTACCCACTCTCCTAATGCATGCGTGAAGAACACCGGATGAAAAAGTTCGAATCTTGAAGTAAAATGATGTCACCAGAAACTTACCGGAAAATTAAAGTAATAAAGCTCCAAACCAAAGCATAAAAAGAAAAGAGAGAAAATAGGAAAGATTTCCCAACTTAGAATTGGGAAATGAGGGTGATGTCTAAAATTACAAAGCACAATGTCTTTTTATAGCTACACCACAAACACACACTAAAAACACACACATTTAATAAAATTATGTAGTTCACGGATCTCGAAACAGAGTTCGCAGCGAGTTTGGGCATGGAGTAGTGCAGAAACGGCTGTTCGCGGGTCGCGAAAGGAAGTTCGCAGCGAGTTATGAGCCTAAGAAGCTATGGTGCGCGTCTTGCGGGTCGCCAACCGCGTTTCGCCAGCGAGTGCTTGGGAGTTGACCTGCTGGCGCGCGGCTTCGCGGCACGCGAATGGAAGTCCGCCAGCGAGTGCTTGCGTAGGGCTTGGCTGGGCGCGCGATGGCCGCTTCGCAGCACGCGAATGAGAGTCCGCCAGCGAGTGCTTGCGTCCTTGGGCTGGGATAATGCACGCGCCGGTTGTTTCGCTGCACGCGAACTGCAGCTCGCGGCGAGTGCGCATTGGAGTAGTGCATCGCGCGCGTTCGCGGGTTGCCAGTTGTCGATCGCTGGTGAATGCCACCTGTTGGGGTGATGCGTGCGCCCGTCTCGCAGGGCGGAGCCTCCATTCACAGCGAGTGTTGATGGGCGTTGGGGCGTGCGTTTCGCCGGGCGCGAGGTGTAGTTCGCCAGCGAGTGCGAGTATTGAGGTTGTGTGTGTGGGCCACTTCGCTAGGCGCCAATGCTTGTTCGCGGCGAGTGCTGGGCCGCGGCTGAGTTGTCTTCGGGCTAGACTCACGTCTCGAAATTGGCTCAGAAGTGGTCCGGACGGCTCGTCTCGATGTGGCTCGGCAATAAAATCATGGAAAATGATTCAGAAAATAACTCGTCTTCCCGAAGTCGTGATATGGACCTACACAATACACCAAAAGAGACGCGAAAATATGACAAAATACAAGAACACATAACGAAAGCAAAAACACATAAAATACGATAAAATGGACCGGTTAACACCAAACGAACCTAAAAATGACTCAACTAAAGCACATAAAACACAAGAAAATAAGCACAAAAACATAACAAACAATCATCATCTAAATTCGTCAGCCGAGATAATATTTAATCGTCACTATTTTAGTATTTAATTAATTTAACTACAATCACTGTGGAATACGACCTTGCTCGCCACTACCTATAGCTACGTCGTACACTTGCAGATAGCGAAAATAATTAGCGAACAAGTTTTTGGCAACCCTATAATTCTCTTCCAGCTATTTGGCGTGAACTGACACAAACTAATTCCCCAGTCGCGCAAGTAGTTAGTTATCATTTTTCTTTTTCAAACGATAGGAGATGCTCATAAAAAAAAAAGTTTAGTACAGACTGCCGAGTCTACCAACGGGTAGAAACTGGGAGACACACTACATGTAGTGGTCTAAACAAACACCCCACCCGAGGTATCAAGCAAGTACAAACACCCGAAACTTGATAACACCTCTTACATCCTAACAAGCCACCAGACACACCAAAGACACAGCCAAACAAAAAACAGACAAAGCTATAAACTAACATAATCCAACAAAAATACAAAGAGAACAACACTACTGAAAAAGAAAAGAAACTGACCACATGGACCAACAACTGCCAGCTAAAGAAGGCATCCAATCAAGCCACTGTCACCTAACTGCCAGAACTCTTCCCATTCTATCACAGCTTTTCTGAGAATAACAATCTCAGGCATCCTATTAGCTTCAAACAACCCAGGTTACAGGATCACCACAACCACCATAATATGTAAGTTGAAAGTTGGATCCTAGCTTCTGAGATCTCTGATTTGTCAATGGCACAAACCTGCCACCACCATGACTTGAAGCTTGTGTTCTGCAGGTTGATACCATCCCAGGAAACCGGATCTAACTTCCGAACAATTTTAGCTTTGTGGTAGTGCAAAAACATGTGTTCAATTGTTTTCTCACCTTCTCCACACCCTGCAAAGATCACATCAACATCCACACCTTTTCTTTAAGGTTCACTCCAACAGGCAGAAGACCATTAAAGCACTTCCAAATGACGCGTTTAATTTTACCCATTACTTTCAGTTTCCAACTCCTTTCCCTCACTGAGTGGTCCACTTTTGCAGCTCTACTACATTCTGCAATATCCAACAGCTGCACCTTCTCCTTAATCAGATAAGAATAGGAGTCTACAACTGTGAATGTTCCTGATTTTTTCAATTCCCATCTCCATTTGTCCTCTTTATCAGGTGCAAGAGTATAAATATCAAAGATGGTTGAACTAACCTGGGCAGAGAAGAGATTTTTAACCAGAATAGTGTTTCACCTTCTCCCAGAGGCATCAAATAGCTCATGAACCCGAATTGGGTTGGTTTCTGCAGCATGCTGAAAATTTGGAGCTTTGCCCCCAAGGCCACAGCATGTTCGAGAGAGGAAATCGCAGACCCGACCTCAAGCTTTCTGCGTAAACACAACACAACTGGGGGGATGGCAAGTAATCCTTTCTCCCGGGTATGGTGCAAACAACTTAACCGACGAGGGGACGAGGATATGCTCCAAAAGTAACACAACATCGGCGTGTCAGAATGCTTGGCTCTCCCAGAAAATCCACATCGGCATCCGGCCAATGGCGTGCAAGCCGCCTCCAATAGTTCGGCAAAACAAACATATTCCTTTCTACCTCGAGTTCCCCCTAGATGTTGTTCCTCTTAATGTCGAGACACTCGAAAAAATTGGATCCCACCTATAATATTCACTCGCTAGTTCTAAATCATACGACTCCTCGGAAGCCGTTGTACAACTGCTACTGCTCGTACCACTTGCTCCGCATTCGAAGATGTCATTTTCGCCAAGAAATTAAAAAATTCTAACTTAAAATCAACTAAGACAGGAAAAATCGAAACAAAATCTTACCAAAATGTTGAAACCCTAGATGCTGAACGCAGATAAATCGCTCAAGTTTACAATCACAGAGAGAAATTGCAAGAAATTCAAGAGCAAGAGAGTTCGAAAGTTTGTAAATTCAAAGATTTCGAAAGTTAAACCCTATAAGGTTGAACTTTAAAGCATTTTAAAGGCAATTTAATGACCGTTGGATGTCAAAAAGGGGCGCGTACGGTGAACGCGTCTCTTCAGGCAAAACATTTCATCACACCTCATTAAGACGAATGGACTCATCTGCAATTTACATTTGGAATTGTTGTTTATATTTGTTGTATACATTGAGTGAAGGCACACCTTTTTGTAACCGTTACATCTATTAGTGAGCGTTATTTGTTATGTTTTTGTGCTTATTTTTATGTGTTTTTGTGTGTTATCGAGTCGGTTTTAGGTTCGTTTTAGGGTCGACCGGTCCATTTTATCGTTTTCCCTGTGTTTTTGTGTCTTTTTTTTTTATTTTGTATTTTGGCGTACTTTTCCGTACTTTTGGTATAATTTCAGGTTTGTTCCAAGGATGGATAGAGAGAGTGGAGTCATATCCCGAGAAAACGAGCATTTTTCGAGTCATTCGCACGAACCATTTCCAGTCGAGTATGTCGAGTCCTTAGTCGAGCCCGGACGTGCCTGGACCTGCCCACTCGCAACCCCGCGCCGAGACCCACAACCACGCGGATGCACAGCAGCAACCAATCGCGCGCATGGCCCAAACTCGCGACGCCGCGCCTTTGCCCGCGGCCAGGCAGACGCGCAAAACCACGCCAAGGAGCTCCCATACACGTGGAAGGACTCGCGAGCTCGAGAGTGCCGCTACACCATTGTTGAGGAAGCTCGCGGACTCGCAGAAATTGCAGCGAGGTCGAGAGTACGGGATTTTGCAGCTCTGACATGCGTCATATTTACGTGCATTTTATAGTGATTTTCATGTCCGTTTCGTCGTAGTTTAATATATAATTAGTGATTATGTAATTAATTATTATATAATTAATTATATATATAATTAATTTTATTAAACTATGATGAGGTGTTTTATTTGAGTTTTGATAGGAAATTGAGTCTGAATAATTATTGGAGGTCAGAATGACGAGAATCAATTCATTACGTGCCGATTTGATAAATTGCTTCTTGGTCCACGAAATTACAAGAGAGATTGGGGTGGTCATGCAATCAAGGAGTTTGATCTCATTTCATAAGGCTGCAAATATTTTGGGATATGGGCTGGCCCAAGAAGAAACTAATATAACTACAAGTTGAGTTGGCCCAAAGGATAGTTTAACTAAGGGCAATATGGTAATTTCGCAGATAAAAATAAAGAAAAGATGCCTTCTTCTTCTTCATGTAGCTTGTCCATCCGCCATTGAAGAGCTCAACCAAGCTTTCACCGCGTCACCACGCCACTACCCAGCCACCGGAGAACACTTTCAGACCGCCGTCGAAATTCTGTTATCGAGAAGAAGAAGGTGGTCGCCGTCTACGCCGGAGGAAGTGCACGCATGTTGACGTCCGACGACGGGAACCTCCATGTCCGGCGACCTGGACGTCTTCCGACCACCTAGATGCCATGTACGACCACCGGAAGAAGCCTAAGACTCCGTAGAACGTGCCATGATTCGAGAGCAGCCCCGAAAATGCTGTTTTGGGCGCCCAGTTTCACACGGGTCGTGTGAGACCGAGACACGACTCGTGTTGTTCCGACGGGTCGCGTAACATGCTCTCGACTTTTTCACACGACTCGTGTGGCTAGTGACACGAGTCGTGTGACCCTGGGCGCGACCAACACGCGTTTTACGCGTTTTTCCGATTTTTAGGGATTTTTCGACCTATTTCGACTAGGACTCGACCTCAACTATATAAGTAACACTTGGACACGTTTTTGAGGGGCTAGAACCTAATTTTCAGATATTTGGAGAGCTTTGGAGGCTAGAAACACGAGCAAGACGAGGGAGAAAGCCCGGGAATAAGGGATCGACGGAGCCGAATAAGCTTTTTCTTTCTTTTTCTTTTCCTCTTTCGAACTCAATGTTTTATATTTATTTTGAAAGCATGTTTCTAGGCTAATTTATTTTGGATTCTAGGATTTGTTAGTACTCGGATTGATTTATGATTTAGTTTTTATTTATTTCATTCCGGTTTATCTTTCGTTTATAAATTTCTTGTGCGTATTATTATTGTGTGAGTAGACGGCCGCTATGAATGCATATTTGTAATTGATTTGAGACCGAGAGGAGATAATTGATTGCTAGAATTGGGAAATTTATAACGTAGGAGACTAAACAGACCGAGAGGTTGATAGAATCTTACGAGAGAACAAAAATCCTAGGAACTTATGGGAGTTAGTTGTTCATCTTGAGACCGAGAGGAGATAGATAACAATTAATATCTACGATTTGCTTGTTCGAGAGAAAAAGGTTGAAATCACTTTAGCGATTATCTCTACGAATTGGTAAAATTAAATAAGGTTTGTATGAATATAAACGTTCCATGAATTAATTCCGAGGAAAGCAGAACCTAGAATCTATCTTTTATATCTTGATTTATTTTTATTGTTTTAGGTAATTAGTTTCTTAGTTTAATTTCCTAGTTCATAATCATCATCTCCTTCGTTAGTCTAAATAATATTTGATCGTTATTATTTTAGTACTTAATTAATTTAACTACAATCTCTGTGGAATACGACCTTGCTCGCCACTACCTATAGCTACGCCGTACACTTGCGGATAGCAAAAATAATTAGCGAACAAGTTTTTGTCGCGTGTACGCCGAATACTCCGCGAGATCGAGAGTGCCAGGCCACCGAAGCCCCTGCACGCCCGCGACCCGCAGATTGCCTCACGCCGTCGAGAGTGTCGCCGCCTACAGCCACCCGCGCCTGCGCCCGTGCATTCCCGCGTGCGCGCCCGTGCGCCCCTGTTCCAAACGAGACCCGCGAGCTCGCAAATTTTGTAGTGACCTCGAGAGTGTCTTATTAAATGTGCGTGTTTTCAGTGTGTGTTTGTGGTGTACCTATAAATAGACATCTTGCTTTGTATTTTAAAAACAATTCCTCGTTTGCTAAATTTTCGTTTTTAGTTTTTTGCTCTCTTCTCTCCCTAGTTTTCTTTCTCTTTCTAAGGGCTCCAAGACTTTATTTTTATTGTAATATTTCTCCATCAAGATTACAACATTTTGGCTTATTTCTTCTTGTGGATGCACTAGAGACTTGGAGACTTCGTTTAAGATCCATGATTTTGTAAGTCTTGTTTGTCTTTACTTATTGGAGTGATCATAGGGTTAAGATATGCACATCCATGAGTCAATTATGTTATCATCCTCGTAGGCTAGGGATTATGTGATATTGTTATTGATTGCGTGAGCGAGAATTGATTGAGAGGTTAATTGATCACGAGTGACGATTGCTCGTTGCATGTTTCCGAACTTATGAGTGTCTTCCTTCCATCTCGGGTCTAGGAGTACCTTGTTATTTTTCTCTTTATTTTCCTTTTTCTTGAAATTCGAGGACTTGCTTGCGATATAATTTGAATCTTGTTCTCGTTTAGTTCAAAGTTGCAATCTTTAGCTTTAAACAACCACCAAATCATGCAAGTAGAGTATTTAGGATTTTTATTTTCTTTTCTTGTGTGAGTCGATCGTTGCTTGAAGCCTTGTCCGAATATCCTTCCTTTGAGAACGACCCAAGTCCGGGTAACTCGGTTACCAACTACCCAAAAATACTACAAACAAAATGGCGCGGCTTCAGTTCAGAGAAATGATTGTCCAAATTTACGTCACATCTATTAAGTGTCTGGACATCGAAGCAAGCTTAGACGTCGAAATGAACGCATAAAGCATTCCCAGGTCGGATTTCTAAAACAAAACAACATCAACAGCCATCACTCTCGTATACCAGCTAATGTCGGAGGCCTCTATGTTGACAACCGACCTAGCCAACCAGATTTAAGGATACCAAAGAAATTATTAACCCTTCAAATTCAAAGCAAAACAAGGGTTAAACCAGGAATTATAAGAGTTCGACTCAGATCAGACGGAAAACCGACTTTGCCCCAACAGTAACAACCGACTTCTTAGGAACCGAGGTTCCCTTCCAAGACCGAGGACAAAGTAGACCGAGATTAAGAGCAGGTGACGAGGCGTCTATGCGACTAAATACCCACCACATGTACGTCAATCACACTTGTGGGCCAACCTGCAGTAAACCGCCTACATAAAGTAGCTTTACATTAAATGTTGTCGTACTACCTCGAACATTGAGCCAGCAAAAGTTACTATAAATAGCAGAATTTATTCTTTTACAAGGATCCTTAAATCGGACATTAAAGGTTCATATGCAAAATCAGCTCGGTTCATACAGCAAACAAACTTCTTGCAACTGTTCGTATCTCATACCAATACAAAAATTACAATATGTAGCACGTTTTACAACCTAATTTAATTGTTATTATCATTGTTCATTCTCATATAACGACAAAATTGATACATATAAACATTTATTTTTATATTTTTCTATTTTTAAATTTACATATATTGTCACATTTTGAATTTAAAATAAAAATTAGATGATTTAGTGTTTGAACATGACATCAGAATTTGATTTCATTTATGGGTAAGAGATTGATTACTATTATGGAATGAAATTAATAAAGAAAAAAAAAAGAAATGATAACAAAAGAGTGAGAGAGTCTCAACCATAAGCAAATACATGTAGCAGCTACGCCTAATTTTCCCCCTTTTGTTCCCTCTCACCCCGAAGTCGCTGCATTCTTCTACTCCGGTTAGTAGGCCTTCCCTAGCGGAAATGCGGACTCTTTGTCGGCGGTCGGCCATGGCTGCATGGCCTTCACCCTGTTCAAACACCACTCCTCACCATTTAGAGCCAGTGACGGCAAATGGGCGTCCGCGACTGGGGTTCGCCGCGGCATGGTGCCAGCTTGTGATTGTGGCTCGTCGGTGACCCTAGAATAGAGATGGTTCGAGGCGATGGTGTTTGGCGGGGGCTGGGGATGGCTCGGGCGGCAATTGGCATTTGCGTCGGGGTGGCCGGAGCTGAGGTACGACTTTTCTCGCTCCTTGTTTCATCCCGAATCCTGGTGTGCGGAAGAGAGTTAGTTGGGTGTGAGATCGTCTAGTGCTGGGTCCTGTGTGGTGGCAGAGTGCGGGGGTGAGATTTGCTTGATCTTCCGGTTGTGGGGGGGGTCGTCTACCTTGAATGGTTTAGGTTCGGGGCTCGATTTCAATTAGGGGTTTCCGGCAATTTTGGGAGTTGTTTCTCGGGCTGCGGTCCAGTTCGTTTCAGTGGGCAATCACTGGGGTGCTTCGTGCTGGGTCATGGATTTACTGTTCTGCGAAGGGCTTGTGTTTCGGTTTACTTTTCATTTAGGTGTTTTTTTAGTGTTTGTGTTGTTTCATTTGTGTTTTATTTTTTTTCTCTCCCGT
Source organism: Striga hermonthica (assembly GCA_902706635.1). Lineage (NCBI taxonomy): Eukaryota > Viridiplantae > Streptophyta > Magnoliopsida > Lamiales > Orobanchaceae > Striga > Striga hermonthica. The sequence continues at coordinate 1,646,412 of CACSLK010034050.1, read as the reverse complement.
TGGGAGTGTTTCGGCTTATTCTCATGTTGGGAGCTTTTGTTTCTTCTCCTTTTGGAAGTTATTTTTAGTTATGTTTGTGTTGTAGGTCGACTCTAGGCTCCCGCATGTCTATACATGTAATTCTCCCTACTAGAGTTAACTCTTTAGCTTATTCGATCGTTGGCCGTATATTCAGCTGAGTAACTGTTCATTAGTCTCGGTTGTGTTGTACATATAAGTACTTCCTATTGTTGCGTTAAAAAAAGTCTCAACCATGAGATAGAGAAAGAATGATGGTATGGTTTTGATTCTGGAAGTGAATAAGACAATATATATTTTTCGTCCAATTATTATGTCGAAATTGTGCTATATATGAGGCATTTTATATTAGTTTTGGTCCTAATTGATTGAATTGTTGAGCCCAAAAAAAAAATAGATTATTTATTTATTTTTATTTCAGTTGATATAATTTGTTTCATTTAGGTCTAAATTTGAGGTTATTCACATGCGTTATATTTACGTGCATTTTATAGTGATTTATGTGTCTGATTCGTCGTAGTTTGATATATAATTAGTTATTGTTTAATTAATTATTATATAATTAATTATATATTTAATTAATTTTATTAAGCTATGATGAGGTGTTTTATTTGAGTTTTGATAAGAAATAGGTTCGAAATAATTTTTGGAGTCTAAACGGCGTGAAATGGACATAAAAAGAGTACTAGCAATGCATTGAAAAAGGCCCAAGTACACAGCCCCACAAGAGCAACATAGCCCATTTCGTTTGGTTTATTGGGCAGAAAAATCAGACCTTAATAGTCCATAAATGCAGCCCAAACAATATGGCCCAACATCATTAGTTGAGGGTATAGTGGTCTTTCACCATGAAAGATATATCCTTCTTCTTCTTCCCTCACGCATGATCGCACGTCCGCCATTGAAGAGCTGCCGAAGCTTCGCTGCTCGTTCATCTAACGTCCTCGAAGCCACCTCGACGCTGTTAAAAGCTCGACCAGATCACCTGGAGCCGCTTGTGATGCCTGAAATCCGGAAGCTGCTGTTACTCGTCACTTTCGCGCATGGCCATGGAAGCTGCCCGGAATTCGACCAGATCGAATCCGCCATATCCACGTCATTTTCAACCACCTGGACACGCCTTAGATGCGGGAATGTGATCAGGAGGCAAGAGCTGCGCATAAAAGTTGAGTTTCAGCCACCCAGGTCCACACGGGTCCCAAAACGTGCTCTCGGCATTTTCACACAACTCGTGTGACAAGTGACACGAGCTGTGTGACCCTGGGCGCAACATAGGCGGGGTTAACGCTTTTTTTTTTATTTTTAGGGATTTTTCGACCTGTTTCGACTAGGACTCGACCCCAACTATATATATAACACTTGGACAGGTTTTTTTCTTGGGGGGGGGAGGGGGGGCTTGGACCTATTTTTCAGATCTTTGGAGAGCTTTGGAGGCTAGAAACACGAGCAAGACGAGGGAGAAAGCCGGGAATAAGGGATCGATGGAGCGAAATAAGCTTTTTCATTCTTTTTCTTTTCCTCTTTCGAACTCAATGTTTTATATCTATTTTGAAAGCATGTTTATAGGCTAATTTATATTAGATTCTAGGATTTGTTAGTACTCGAATTGATTTATGGTTTAAGTTTTATTTATTTTATTCCGGTTTATCGTTTATAAATTTCTTTTGCGTATATTTATAATGTGAGTAGATGGCCACTATGAATGCATATTTGTGATCGATTTGAGACCGAGAGGAGATAATTGATTGCTAGAATTAGGAAATTTATAACGTAAGAGAATAAACAGACCGAGAGGTTGATAGGACCTTGCGAGAGAACGAAAATCTTAGTAAGTTATGGGAGTTAGTTGTTCATCTTGAGACCGAGAGGAGATAGATAACAATTAATATCTACGATTTATTTGTTCGAGAGAAAGGTTAAAATCAATTTAGAGATTATCTCTACGATTGGTAAAATTAAATAAGGTTTGTTTGAATATAAATGTTTCATGAATTAATTCCGAGGAACACTCAACCTAGAATCTATCTTTTGTATCTCGTTTTATTTTGATTATTTTAGATAAATTAGTTCTTAGTTTAATTTCATAGTTTAAAATCATCATCTCATTCGTTAGTCTAAATAATATTTAATCGTCATTATTTTAATACTTAATTAATTTAACTACAATCTCTGTGGAATACGACCTTGCTCGCCACTACCTATAGCTACGCCGTACACTTGTGGATAGCAAAAATAAATAGCGAACAGTTATCTAAAAGTTTGTACCTACTGTGATCACATTCATTTTAGTATTTATTGTCCATAATTTTATTATGTACGAAATAGCATAATGTAATAATTATTGTTAGAATTTTGTTATTATAAAACACGTTTTTTCTTAAGAGAATGACGGGAACGTATTATCACTACTGAATCCTTACAATAGATAAAATTCAATGAGGCTTACCATAATGCATCAACTATTTTTTTCTTATCATTTATTATAAATGTTCGTTTTTTATAAACAAAATTATTGTTTTATTATGTCTATTTGTAACTTACAAAAAGTGATATATCGTGCACATCATTCTAATCAACATCGGGCTTATTTGCAAAGAAATGTATTATTAAAAATTATTTTTCCAATTAAAAGAAGTAAAAAAAAAAGTATGTGCATCTAACTTGAAACTAAAAGCACGCAGTTCGAAATTGGGTCATTTTTGTACTTTTTATTCAGTATTTATATGATCTTTTTAATTTTAATTTGCTCATATTTGTACATATTTATTTTAATTATTCTATATCAGTTTATCTATATAATGGTAATAATGTCTTTATATATTAGTAAATGATAAAAATTATGTTATTATTGACACATTTTTAGAAAAAAGTTTCAAAGAGTGTCATTAATGTGACAAATGTTGTAAATATTAAGTTGTGGACATTACCTAGATATAGGATTTGTAGGCATGGGCCAGGAGCCCATTAGGTATTTACTCATGTACATTATATTCCCTTATATATAGGGCTCAAGTGAATGAATAAGATGATGACTTACGGCGTATCCCTTCTCTCTCTTTCTTTCTACTACTTTCTCTCTTTGTCTATCTTGTCTATCTTACATATTGACAATCTAGATTACAACACGTTATCAGCACGAGTACTCTAACCAATTGAGCGAACGACGATGGCATCAAGATGAACGGACAATCAAGGTAACAATCAAGAGTTGATTTATGCCCTAGAAAAGAATTGTGTCTTTTCTGTCAAGGTAATATTCAAAATCTATTCAACATCAATAATTATATATTGCCAATTAAAAGTTTATGGCCTACCTGTGCGAATTGCAATTGCCGATTATAGATTGTGAATTTGATATATGTGATGCGATTATATTTGCTGGGAATTAAAGCTTCTTCGCTGCCACATATTTCATGTGATTTGAATTAAGATTGCAAATTAGTGTCTGTTATTAATTGCCGCACTGTTTTATAAAATAATTGCTGACAATTCATATTGCAAATTGCTTTGTTGGAAATTATGTGTTTCTTTATATGTTCTTCTGCCATGATGGTTTCAACATAATGGATTGGAATTATTTACAACATTAAGTTGCCAATCACTAGTTTAATCTCGCCATGTGATGTGAATTAATATTGCCGCTCGGATGTCGATTACATATACACGAGTATGGGAAATTATTTGAGCACCCAATTACTGCTTTGAACTGTGTGCATATTATTGTGGTGCTTCTGCCAATTATGCGTACAGGTTTTTATTGATTTTTTTTCCTCCTTAATTGTTGTAAGGCCTGTAACCATCAAAAGGTTACTGGATAATAAGATTCTTTTCATTATTCAATAACTCTAATGCATTAAAATACTTATCATGACTTAGTTTGTATGCATGCTTCAATGATTTAATTGCAGTGAACATGTTTTTAAATTGCCTCAAGTCTCTGTTGGTGATTTAATTGTACTGAATATGTTTTACAAGTGGCTAGCAATTGATTTTGCTATTATTTGCTGAAAGTATGTTAAAGTTGGGAATTATTGCCAAGGCATATAATAATTGTTATGATGTCTATTTTGTATGAGAGAAAGATTATATATAAAAAGTGGTGGAAATATTGAATATAAATTATTTATGTTGTATAGCTCAATTTATGATCATCTTTATAAAAAGGTTGGATGAGAAGATAGAGATGTGCAATTATGAAAATGATGAAATATTATTTAAAAAATATCTATCTCTCTAAATGTATAAGATTCAATTTAATACTAGTAGTCCCAGAAGGACACTAATATTAAATATTGATGGATAGAATAATTAGAACAATGTTTTACCTGTCGATAGCTTGTAAGTCGACAACGAATTTCTTATACACTCCCTGAAGGATCTATTACAAGTTAACGATAATGTTTTTATATACTCCCCGATGGATCATCATCGACGTAAGTATCTCCCATAAATTTAAAATAAAATTTTGGTATACTCCCTGCAGGACCAACACCAATACAAGTATCAAAATAAAATAATGACTACACTGTGAGTAAGTCTTGATGACTAATTTTGAATTAAGATGATATTGAATATTTTATGATTTGTTATGAACAGTTTGTATTCCTGAAGTAATACATGAGAATAATGAAATCCAACCAAATCAATACCCATGGACACAATATATTACGAATAGTGATATAAAAGTAGTTTACTGAGATTGTACTAGTGCCAGAAGCACATATACAATAGTATAATTTTTTTATGTGAGATATATGATAGAATATTATCTATCTTCTATCAGACTATATATTTACTTGATTTAATTGTCCTTATTTGTATATGACCATCTCTTGTTTGCATATATCATATCATTCTTCACATCACTTGTTAAAATTTGAAAGTGGTAACGCACGTAAGATATGTGTAGCAGACATTATCCTATGGGTAAGAATTATTTACAATGATGAAAAAAAAAATTATATATCTTATGAAATGAAATCTCTTATACTTCAATTGTCATACTCCTGAAGAGTTATAAAATAAAAATGTCCACATATATTATTAATTTGTCCATGCATCTGATTACTCATGAAGCATATGTGGATTAATTTTAACATGTGAATAGTGTGTGTTGTTTGAAATATATATGGTGAAGCTATCAAAATATGCACTTACGACATGAATTTAGTTTGAAAATAATAGTTGCATATTTTATTCCGTTGTTTTATGTATTGAGTATTGACGTGATCCAAAGTTATTGAGCCTAAATCAATTTAAATATCTTCAACTTTAGTCTAATTGACTAATGAACGAAATGAACGGTATGCAATTTGTATAGTCATAAATTGCAGAGCAAATATCCTCTTGAATTTTATACTTATAGATATGAGTTTCCCTGAAGGATTATATAATTAAAAGTATCACTAGTGAATTTAAATATCGACCTAGATTTGGTTATCCTTGAAGGATTGGTCCTGTTGACCAGTACCATAATTGCATAAGAATTTTCTAGCGAGGATCTTTGACAAATTGATCTAGTAAGTAATCTCGTTGATTTTTGGATAAATTTGTGATTTTTTTTAGATCAGCTCTGCATATTCAACATACTTTTAATGAAGTTATGTAACCAGAATGTTACGTAGATTGAATCTATACAAAAGTATTATGAAATTATTTATGTTTGCTTGTATATTTGATGAGATACATACCACAAACTTATATTGTTGATAGCTATAATGTTAATTTATATGTGGTGCCTGAAGCATATAATATAGTTTATAGCCACAATAAAAGGCTCACAAGCAAAGTATAGTTGTAGTGCCTGAAGCATAGAGTGTTCACTTAGAAATGATTATTATACTTCGATGCCCAACTTATATATTGATAATTAGCATGAGCAGTTGGATCATATTGGGCAATTATTTATGAAAATTTCCCCCTAAAATGCGTGGAGAATCAAGCATTTCCCATCTGCAATTTATTGTTACATTTTTTTTTATCACCACCAATTCGTACCTTTATGGGCCTATATTACAAACTAGGTATGCTATGTTTTTTTATACTCCGTTGAATCTTTAATACCTAGAGGCCCTTATGGGGATCAGTTTATTATTTGGTACGTGTTTTGCATAATACATGAAGATGATTTCATGGCATTAGGAGGAGATATGAGCATAAGTTTATTAATGCCATGAAATATGTGAAATATAAATTAGTTGAAACCACGCAATAAATATTGAACTTGAAGTTCATATTATATTTCTGCCAAGTGAAATCTATAATAATAATGGAGTGGCCAATTTGTAAATATATCGATGTACCACAAAGTAAGCAAATTTCCTAGGGAATGATTGACTCCTTAGTGCTAGAAGCATAAGGAGATATAATAAATATATGATGTATGAAAGTCCGCGGAAAATGTATATTCAAGAATTAACACTCCTTTATGAGAGACTCCTGAAGAGTTGATCCAGTACATCTTGCACGTGCATCAAACCATTATAGTACTGGAAATGCGGAACTGCCAAAATTAGATATTATGGGAAATGATTATAAATATGTCTAATCAATAAGAAGTTGCATATATGGTTGAGAGAAAAATATAAGTTGAATATCATAGTTGTCGACAACATACTTGCCTATGTGATTTCTTTACTATCTCATATAATGATCCGGATCAGAATAATAAAAGTGCTATAAGCACTTAGGTTAATTGAGATAGAAAGAAAAATTGAGGCAGAGCTTTCACTCGCTACACGATATCCCAGGAGGATAGCATATCCCAGAAGGATAATGAATATTTATATCAAACATGTGATGTGGTGGTGTGATGTAAATATAGCGAGATTATGCTCATGGGTTTATGCAGAGACCCAAATGCTTATTTAGATAAGTTCTCTCATTATCAATGATTCCGCAAGTTAATATTTATGGCAGCATTATTACAATGACTATTGAGTCATATGTGAAAGTCCTGGATGGACTCAAGTACCCGAGATGAAAGATAATTAAATGATAAATAGTTTCATTATTTAAAGTTGTTGGTGAGATGTGGTACAACCAACTAAATTCTTCCTGAAGAAGTAAAATAAAAAATTCAAGGTAGAACATTGTGTATAATGATAATATACAAAATGATCATCTCGGCCAAATAGATTATGTGGTGAACACTATGTAAAATATTAAATAAGTTAGCTCATGCTTATATACGGAGTAAGGATGAAACTTTTGGTTGAATACAAAAGAGTATTATCTCGACTTGTAGATCGAGCATCTCCTAGAAGGAATATTTTTGACCCAACCAATTTACTTGAATCTCTTTTAGAGATGTAAAATTGTAACACCAATGAGTGTCAAACATTTGGCATTTGACAAAGATCCAAAGAAACAAATGAGGATATTATAGGACCTGGAGTTCAAATGGACTTGAAGTCCACAAACGACATGAAGTTTATTTATCAAGCGCAATAGTGCTGAACTTTTATCTCGCAAACTGCATCAGGCCTGATATTGCATTTGTGATGAATTTGCTAGCAAGATTTACTAAATCTCTCCTTAGAGAGATATCGTGATAAATATTGAGAATATCCCATTATTCTTCATGTATGTTGAGTTATCTTTGGACTTGATATATGATATTGGTGGATAAGGACATCAATTGTATAATTGATCCCCGAAGTATGGGTCCTCAATTGGTTATATACCTCTCAAATGGTATTAACTCTTTACCATTGGTTATTGAAATTTCTTCATATTTATCCTGAAGATAACTTAGTTTGTGTTACACAGATAAATTATATAAATACATTCGATGATATTTTTGAATCTATATCAACTCTCGAAGAGCAACAAATGACGATTTGATGTTAGAAACTTTTACATTGAGGGGGAGCAACATATAATTATGAATGAAACTAAACAAGTTTTCCCTTCAGGGGGAGCGATAAATAAATCTCGAAGATCGAACCCGGAAGGTTAATTATAATCCTGAAGATTAGGCCCTGTTGGCCGGTGTTGTACTCTTTTTCCCTTGACTAAGTTTTTTCCCATTGGGTTTTACTAGTAAGGTTTTTAACGAGGCAACAAGTGTAACACATAAATTTGCATGTGTCATGTACTCTTTTCCTCGACTATTTTTTTCCACTGGGTTTTGTAGCGTGGTTTTTAACGAGGCATGGACATGATGCGGTAATGTCCAAGGGGGAGTGTTGTAAATATTAAGTTGTGGACATTACCTAGATATAGGATTTGTAGGCATGGGCCAGGAGCCCATTAGGTATTTACTCATGTACATTATATTCCCTTATATATAGGGCTCAAGTGAATGAATAAGATGATGACTTACGGCGTATCCCTTCTCTCTCTTTCTTTCTACTACTTTCTCTCTTTGTCTATCTTGTCTATCTTACATATTGACAATCTAGATTACAACAACAAATATTTTTTTCCGTCGAATATAACCAAAACTTTTTTTACGTTAAATTTATTTAATTTTAAATTTTCAATGAAATAAAAACTACACTGTACTTTCTAGTCAAAATCAGTTATATATTGTTGTTTCTAAAGTCATGTCACTAATGTCCGGTGATTATTATTTATGGCGATAATGAATACAGTTCATCCACTAATAATGTTATATTTAAGAAAACATTTAAAATATAATAAATAAATTTTTTATCCTACTTTTTAATATGAGTAATTTTTTATTTATTTAAATTATAATTCACCCACGTCAATTTTAACACCAGAATTTATGGTATAATGGTGATAATGAATACAACTCATCCACTAATAATGTTATATTTACAGAAATATTAAACAAATTTTTTATCCAACGTTTTATTATGAATATTTTTTATTTATTTAAATTATAATTTACCCACATCATTTTTAACACCAAGCCGTGGAACGCGCGGGTGGCATACTAGTAGCTTTTAATTGTCGGTTGTGAAAAATGTCAAAACCTACAATAAAACATGTATGTAGTTTTTTTTATGAATGGCAACAAATTCAACACACTACATCCATTTCAAAGGTGATGTTAAGTTTACAATCATGAAATATCTATTTCGGAATAAGGCATGAAAGGTCTTTCAAAGTTTAAAACCATGTAATATCAGTGTTGGGATAGGGCATGAAAGATCTTTCAAAGTTTACAATCATGTAATATCATTGTTGGAATAGTTTACAATCATGTAATATCAGTATTGGGATAGGGCATGAAAGATCTTTCAAACTTTACAATCATGTAATATCATTATTGGAATAAGGCATGAAAGATATTTCCAACAGTTTTGTAGTGATTTGGTGGTAATTGAGTTATTTGTTATATTAAAACTAATACAACAAATGTATATTATACGGATTGCTATTTAAAAGAATCAGACCCACGTTATTCACGACGTCGTCATTGGTCTAAGGAGCAGATGCGACGTTCGACGGAGACGAGGAGACAGACAGAGACTGTTGGGATATGTGAGGATCTCGTTATGTACAAGTTACGAATTCAATAGCAAACGTAAACTATATGCATCGGATCTTAAGGTTTGACGTAGAAAACTTATAGCTTAAAACTTTTGGAATCTGACGAGATGGATCAGATGGGATGACCGGGAGCAGCAATCAAAGTCGTCTGGATCTCGTTTGTACTTTTTATTAAGTACTTAAATTTTCTTTTTAATTTTAATTTGCTCATATTTATACATATTTATTTTTATTATTCTATATCGTTTATCTATATAATAGTAATAATGTCTTTATATATTAGTAAATGATAAAAATTATGTTATTATTGACACATGTTTAGAAAAAAGTTTCAAAGAGCGTCATTAATGTGACAAATATTTTTTTCCATCGAATATAACCAATGGTTTTTTTTTTACGTTAAATTTATTTAATTTTAAATTTTCAATGAAAGAAAAACTACATTGTACTTTCTAGTCAAAATCAGTTTTATATTGTTGTTTCTAAAGTCATATCACTAATGTCCGGTGATTATTATTTATGGTGATAATGAATACAGTTCATCCACTAATAATGTTATATTTAAGAAAATATTTAAAATATAGTAAATAAATTTTTTATCCTACTTTTTAATATGAGTATTTTTTTATTTATTTAAATTATAATTCACCCACATCAATTTTAACACCAGAATACAATTCATCCACTAATGATGTTATATTTACGGAAATATTAAATAATTCTTTTATCCAACATTTTATTATGAATATTTTTTTATTTATTTAAATTATAATTTACCCACATCATTTTTAACACCAGGTCGTGGAACGCGCGGGTGGCATACTAGTAGCTTTTAATTGTTGGTTGTGAAAAAGGTCAAAACCTACAATAAAACATGTATTTAATATTTTTATGAATGACAACAAATTCAACAGTGTAATACACTACATCCTTTCCAAAGGTGATGTTAAGTTTACAATCATGAAAGTTCTATTTTGGAATAAGGCATGAAAGGTCTTTCTAAGTTTAAAATTATGCATGTAATATCATTGTTGGGATAGGGCATGAAAGATCTTTCAAACTTTACAATCATGTAATATCATTGTTGGAATAGTTCACAATCATGTAATATCAGTGTTGGGATTGGGCATGAAAGATCTTTCAAACTTTACAATCATGTAATATCATTGTTGGAATAGTTCACAATCATGTAATATAAGTGTTGGGATTGGGCATGAAAGATCTTTCAAACTTTACAATCATGTAATATCATTGTTGGAATAGTTCACAATCATGTAATATTAGTGTTGGGTTAGGGCATGAAAGATCTTTCAAACTTTACAATCATGTAATATCATTGTTGGAATAAGGCATGAAAGATCTTTCAAACATTTTTGCAGTGATTTGTCGGTAATTGAGTTGTTAGTTTAATTAAAACTAATACAACACATGTATATTATACGGATTGCTATTTAAAAGAATCAGACCCACCTTATTCACGACGTCGTCATTGGCCTAAGGAGCAGATGCGACATTCGACGAAGACGAGTCGCGGGCGCTGGCTAGGCGCGTGGGCGCCTTCAGGTGCCTGGGTTCGGACCCAGTCATGGCCCGGGACGGCTCGGTGTTTGTAGTATTTTTGGGCATGTGGTAACCGAGTTACCCGACTCGGGTCGTTCTCAAAGGAAGGCTCTTCGGAGCTTCGTTCACTACCTAGTCGTCAAAGTCACACAACCGAAAACGTCCTAAACATGCTAATCGCTTGAATTGAGGGTTGATTTAAGCTAAGCTAATCTACGAAATTGAAATCAAAAGCAAGTAAAGCACGCAAGAAGATTAGAGAGATCAAGGGGGAAAGAGAGATTTTGGTTTGCCGGAGTCTCCATGATCAATCACACGCAAATAACCGAACATTGCCATGCTAGCTAAAACCCTAGGAAGCTAAACCATACTCTATCACAAGACGAGCAAGCATTTAACTCCTAATCACACTTAGTCAAGCATTCTCGATCTAAAGATTCGATCTTTTCCTCCAAGCAACTCAAGCACAATATCAATTTTCACAAAAGCAAACAAAGATATACGAAGTAATGAGGCTTAAGACTAAGTACTCACTCTTACACGCACTTGGAAGGAGAAACGGAGTCAAAAGCTCAAAACTTTACTCGAAACAATATCGCCGGAAATTCGCCGGAAAACTTGATTCATATGCTCCAAACCAAAACATAAAAAAGGAAAAAGAGAAAATAGAGAGGAATTCCCAACTTAAAAGTTGGGAAATGAGGGTTATTCCCAAAAATACAAAGCATAATGTCTTTTTATAGCTACACCACAAACACACACTAAAACATACACATTTAATGAAGAAAAACTCGCAAGATAGGTGTATTTCGCGAGCAAGGGCCGGATTTTCGCGGGATAGAGCTCTCTCGCGAGTGTAAGGCTTGGAAGATGGAGAACTCGCGAGCTAGGCCATTTCGCAGGCGCGAAAGGATTTTCGCGGGCACTGGGACGCAGCTGGGGCTGAAACTCGCGGGTTAGGGGCTTTTCGCGGGCGCGAATCCGTTTTCGCGGGCTGCAAATGGTCCCGTGACCTCTTAACGCTCGATTCGCTCTAACTTCTCGCACACAACTCCGATTTGCACGAAACTTGGACCAAAATTCTCCTCATTGAATTCTCTTCGTCTCGGTATGGCTTGGTCGGATTTTCCAGGTTAGATGGCTTGGTCATCTCGGACGGCTCGTTTCCTCATTCTCGACAAGTTGGACCTATTCAACACCAAAACAAAAGAGAAAACGCGCAAAAAATACGAAAACACTATACAATAACAAAAATACACAAAAAAACAATAAAATAGACCGGTCAACACTAAAACGAGCCTAAAAACTACAAAATAAAGCACACAAACCACACGAAAATAACGACAAAAACACAATAAACAACTCCCCCACACTTAACTCTTTG
>CACSLK010034050.1:1597557-1614696 GCA_902706635.1 Striga hermonthica | reverse complement strand
ACCATCAAAAAGGTACTCATCATCTGAATACCTTCTATTGACAGAAGATGGAGAACTAGAGAGTTTTCAAGAAGCCATATCTCATAAGGATAAAGAATAATGGATGGCTGCAATGCAGGAAGAGTTAGATTCTCTGCAGAAAAATCAAACTTATGAGATTGTTAAACTTCTAGAAGGGAAAAAGGCTTTGAAAAATAAATGGGTGTTTAAGCTGAGGAAGGATGCAAATGGACAAGTGGTGAAACACAAAGCTCGATTGGTAGTCAAAGGCTTTCAACATAAGAAAGGGATTGATTTTGACGAGATCTTTGCACCAGTTGTCAAGATGACCTCAATTCGAGTCATACTTGGCTTGGCAGCAAGTATGAATTTGGAGCTTGAACAGATGTATGTGAAGACAGCTTTTCTTCACGGAGATTTGAATGAAGAAATCTATATGCAGCAGCCAGAAGGTTTTGAGGTTTCAAGTGAGAACCTCGTGTGCAAGCTATCGAAAAGCTTGTATGGTCTAAAGCAAGCACCAAGGCAGTGGAATAAGAAGTTTGACTCATGCATGAAGAGTCAAGGTTACAAAAAGACTACTGCAGATGAGTGTGTTTACATCAAAAGATACTCAAATGGGGCTTTCATAGTTCTTCTATTGTACGTCGACGACATGTTGATCGTTGGGAATGATGCGGAGAAAATACGTCAGCTGAAGAACGAACTTTCCAAGTCTTTTGATATGAAAGATTTAGGAAAAGCTCAACAGATTCTTGGGATGCAGATTACTCGAGACCGAGAGAACGGCAAGTTATGGCTATCTTAAGAGAAGTACATTGAACGAGTACTTGAAACATTCAATATGAGTGATGCCAAACCAGTGAGTATTCCACTTGCGAATCATTTCAAGTTGAGCAAAAGATCATGTCCAACATCCAAGGAAGAGATGGGGGAGATGTCTGCAGTGCCATACTCTTCAGCAGTTGGAAGTCTGATGTATGCAATGGTGTGTACAAGGCCAAATATTGCTCATGCAGTGGGTGTAGTGAGTCGTTTTCTTTCTAACCCCGGGAAGGAGCATTGGGAGGCTGTCAAATGGATTCTCAGATACTTGAAGGGTACTTCTATGTTATGTCTTTGTTATGGGGGAGCTGATCCAGTCTTGGATGGATATACTGATGCTGATATGGCCGGAGATATTGATTGTCGAAAATCTACTTCGGGCTATGTCTACACTTTTGCAGGGGGAGCAATTTCTTGGCAATCAAGATTGCAGAAGTGTGTTGCTTTATCCACAACAGAAGCTGAATATATTGCTGCCGCTGAAGCTGGTAAAGAAATGTTGTGGCTAAAGCGCTATCTCCAAGAACTCGGGATTAAGCAGAAAGAGTACAAGGTATATTGTGATAGTCAAAGTGCTATTGACTTAAGCAAGAACTCTATGTACCATGCCCGCACAAAGCATATTGATGTTCGGTATTACTGGATACGCGAGAAGATTGATCAACAGCTGTTGAAACTAGTGAAGATCAATACGAAGGAGAATCCATCAGATATGTTGACAAAAGTGGTTACACTTGATAAGCTTAAACTATGCAGAGACATAGTAGGAATGCTTGTTCAAAATTTACATGGAAAGCGGAGAATTGAAAGTTCCATGCATGTGAACAAACTACCACCATTAGCACATCATTGTTGAAGCACACCTTTGAAGAATTCTCATCAATGGTGGCCATCACCAACCTTCCCATTTCACACCATTTTTGTCAATAATGGTGTGCCATCTTGTATCTATAAATAGAGTGCTTCTTTCATTCATTCAAATCATCCTTGAGTGATCAATCAACCTTGAGAGTGTTGAAACACAACCAAGAAAGAGTTGTGGAGTGTTTGAGAGTTTTTTGTTTAGAGTTTGTAAATCTCTTGTTTTTATTCTTGTGAGTAATAGAAACGTGTTTTTCTCTCAAATTATGTTTATGATCTTGGGATGATACCACAAAACGGCGAGTCGGCAATCTCCTCCTGTATTGTCGTCGACTTCTGTCGAGGCCCGAAAAAGCAATCACCCCGCCATCTCAATGTAGAAACCATCATCTGATTTTGATAATTTGTGGTTTGGATATGAAATTTAATAATTTTCAAGGACCCAATTGCAACTACAAGAATTTTGTTTCTCCCCTCGATCATCATTCTGCCGTCTCTTTCTCTCTCTCCTGGCATCGTCCTCTTCATCATCGTCTCTATCACTCCTTGCCACAGAATTTTCCCTGCATCTCCTCCTTTCTTTACCTCGTGGTCGATCGCGAATGACAAATTCTTTCAAGTGCCCAGCCCGTATAAGACGCTCGATCTCGTCTTTAAAGTGTCTACAATCGTCTGTATTATGCCCGTAGTCCCTATGAAATCTGCAGTATTTATTCGACCTAGGTTTGGTCGGTCCCTCGAACCTGGTCGATGGCCATGTGACTTTCTTGCTTTCCATCTTCTCCTCTATGGCCGCTAAGACTTCGCCCATCTGGGCGTTGATGGGGGTAAAATGATTATATCTCTGACCGCTTGGTAGCCGAGGTCGTCCCTGCCAGCGATCTTCTCGCCTTTCTCGGAACGAGTTTTGCCCACTCCTCCTGGGCGATGACCTCTTAAAAGATCCTCCTTTGGGAGAATTTTTCCTAGGCGATCCCCTTCTGGGCGAACTTGTTTTTCCCTTCTTCTGCTCGGGCTTCACAATGTCCTCGAGCTTGGCGAATTCTGCTTCTGTTTCTTCCAAGTTAATGTATTTCTTGCATCTCTTGAGCACCTCATCGTAAGTTCGAGCAGGCGTCTTTGCCAGCGACGTTCGACATGGTCCTGGCCTTAGACTTCTAATCAATCCTCCTGCTTTCACTTCATCACCCGCCGTGGGCACCTCCAGACACACCTGATTATATCGAGCAACATATTTCCGTAAGGATTCTTTCTCGCCTTGCCTCATTGCCATCAGGGTGAGGTATGTCTTCTCCTGGGCGACTGCGCTTGAGTATTGATTAGTGAGTTGTCCTGCGAAGTCCTCAAAGTCTCTGATCGAACCTGGAGCCAGTTGGTGGAACCAGTCAAGCGCACCTCCTCGTAAAGTCGACAGGAAGGCCCTGCAGTTGACCGGATCTGAGTATCCATGTAAGACGGACATGTTTTCGAATGCTCTCACGTGCCTCGACGGGTCACTTGATCCATCGAAAATCAGGTTTATCTCCCGAAAACTTGCAGGTAGCGGCGCAGCTAGAATTTCTCTCGAAAATGGGTGTCCTCGAGCACGTCTTTCTGGCCTCCCTTCCACCTTCTCCTGCAATTGCCTCAGCTGTTCGACCATCCTCTCCATAGCTCTATCCCTGTACTCCCCTCCTCCGCCATAGCTCGACACATCTTCCTCTTGTGTTCCTCGCACCGTTGTCGGTGCAGTGGCAGCCTGGGATGTCTGGTGAGTAGCTTGTTGCACAGCCTGTGCCGCCGCGTCGGCCACCATCCTCTGCACTTCTTCTCTTGTCATGGCCACCATTTGTTGAGCAGGGGGTTGTGGTGCTCCTCCCGTTGGCGGCACCATGGTTTGCGTTATCTGCCCTGCCTGCTGCGTCGCGACTGGGCCCGCTTGTAACGGGGCGGGGACTGTCGTGGGTACCGCTTCACGAGCCTCGTGCTCTTTGCTCGTACCTGCTCCTCCTCCCAAGATCGCTGTACCCTGGGGCATCGGCGTCGGGGTCACCGGTGTTTGCGAGGGTCCAGAGAATCCAGGTGGAGGTCCTGCTCCCATCGGTCTTGTCGTCGTCCACGCCTCGTCAAATGAAGACTGCAAATTCACTCGAGGAACTCCGTCTGCCATAGCTGAGCTCAGAACACAACTTTTCGAACAAAGTCCCACAGACGGCGCCAATAATACAAGTCTCGCACCCTGCCCGGCTGAAATTCGCCTTGAGCTTGCTCTTCTCGCCGGTTGGACGCGGAACCTGCACGAAACTCCCACACCGGAGGTGTTTTCCGGTGAAGAGCCTCCAACGCTCAAGTCAGATCTTGAGAGATAGTATCAGTCTATAGAAAGGTGTAAAGTATATCAGATTGTGTCGAAAATGTGGATTCTCGCCCTTATTTATAAGGGCGAGTTACCTGTACTGCACGCGCGAGGCGAGTGCGTTCGTCTGACTGTCCTCTGCTGGTCCGTACGGTCGCGCGCCCCCCACTATCTATGATGTCAGAGAATGCGTCGCCTTTGTCAGAGAATGTCAGAGTCGGTTACGGCTGTTGACCACTCACAATGCGCCGCGTGTCCTTCTCCCCATGTGCTGGAGATTCCCCCATGTGCTCCGATGCTCTACCAATTATGTGTGTCTATGTCTTCTCGATCGCCCTTTCTCGACCAGGTGCTCAGCTGACTTGTGTCTGTCGACCACCTCTGCTCTTCTTTACCGCCGTCATCTGCTCGATGTTCTAATGGCCGGTGTTTGGTCCTGCTCGACTATACCATTCGAC
Organism: Striga hermonthica; assembly: GCA_902706635.1. Taxonomy (NCBI): domain Eukaryota; kingdom Viridiplantae; phylum Streptophyta; class Magnoliopsida; order Lamiales; family Orobanchaceae; genus Striga; species Striga hermonthica. The sequence continues at coordinate 1,610,217 of CACSLK010034050.1, read as the reverse complement.
CTTATCCTTACTAGACCGTTTCACAAATCGGTCGGTCTCCTTTGATTAGCCCTATAAACCGGTCCAGTATATAATATCCCATATCAGGTACTTAGACCGATAAATCATAATATGGCTATATCATCTAGTCCTCCACCGGATTTACTCTAAGCAGACCCGAGCTTAAGAGTAAATTTTGTGTCTAGATGCTCCTCGAGATGCTTTGCTCGACTTGTTATCGTCGTTCTTGTGCAACTTCAGCCATTGAATCCTGTCTGGCTCGACATGTTTCGTATCGCTCGACGTGTTGCCTAGTCGAGATACCTACTCTAGTTTGTTGTATAAGGCAGAAGATATGGCCAAATGCTTCTGACATGCTCTGACACCTTTTATGGGTTTCAGAATTGTGTCATTCGGTCTGAGCTTATCGATATTTTGTCCCAACTAAATTGGACCCGAGCCGAACTAGTGTATTTGATCGTTTAACTGAATCAACCAAAATAATCGAATAATATACTATCTCTATTATAAAACATTGTTAATATTTTAATATTCTTATTTTGGTATGCTAACGTGCATTCACGAACACAATAATGTGCATTTAATCCATCACTATTGTGCATTATGTTAGTCACTAATGTGCGTGCATTCTGCAGCATGGATTGTTGTATGTGAAAATCTAAACTAAAATCGAAATAAAATAATCAATTTATTCAATTGGTTAATTGAATTAACCTTACTAATCGAAATAATTTTTTTTTATTTATACTATAAATATTTATTATTATTTTATTATTTGTTATTTTATATTATGTTAGTATTATATTATTTTTTATTTAGCATTTGTTTTGTTATTATAAAATATATGTATAAAAACAAATATAAAAAATAATATTTTCTCTAAAATTTTTAAAATTATAGATTAGGTTGTGGACTAAATTGAAATGACTTGATAGGTTTTAATTATAATGGAGAGTCAAAGAATGAAGAAAAGAAAAACTATCAAGCCATTCTTTAAGCCAAAAGAGCATACGTCGACAAGCAGAGATCGTCCTTCTAATGATGATGTTGCCGCTTCTATTGATATGAGTTCTCTTGAACGTGATCCGGCATAGCGTACTTCAATATGGAAATGTCCCGTCGATCAAAGAGATGAAGTAAGACGAGCTTATATGACAGTATCAACCTATCAAGAATGAATAGCCACCGACGAAATTCGAAGCTCAAAATTGGAGATTCAAAGCAATTGGTTCCAGAGGTTTACTTGGTTAGAGTACTCTCCTTCTGCTGCATTTTGCTTCCCGTGTTTTTTGTTCGAAAATAATCAAGCTCGAAATCCAGCATTTACTACAGAGAGCTTCAAGTATTAGAAGCGAGTTAATTACGGAGACAGGTGCTCCTTATTATAACATATTGGAGGCTCTACTTCATCACATAATAATGTTGCAGCCTCCATTGATTGTTTGAAGAATGTGTCTCATCATGCCGATAAGCTAATCAACGCACAAACTTTAGAGGAGAAACAAAAGAATAGATTGCGGCTAACAACAACTAATAAAATCAATGTTATTAAAACCGAACTGGACTGGCCGAGTCGACCGGTTTGACTGGGAACGGGACCTCATACCGGGCCGGTCTGAGATGTTAAACCGCGCAACACAAAAACCAGTCAAAAACCGTCTAGTTTGACCGGTAAAATTGGTGAACTGGTCCCGATTCCAGCGGCACAACGGTTGTAGTTCTTCACAGATATTCATCTTCAGACTTCACTAAAAGCACCTAAAATGTTCTGTTCTTTTTTCGATGTGGGAAGTTGCTTTTCCACTTTTCAGTTTTTCTATACTTCTTCTTTGTTGTGTAATGTAAACTTTTCATTAGTATTTACGCTTGGGCCTGGGCCAAAAGCCCAATGAACACATTTTTAATATATGTAAACAAAGTCCAATCTTTTTTTCAAAATTCACCAGGACGAAACATTAAAGTGCAAAATGTTTAACTGATATATTTAAGTCCAATGAACACATTTTTTAATATAATGTACAAAATGTTTAATCTGATATATTTAAGTCCAAACTTTTTTCAAAATACAAAATGAAAACTTTTACTAAAAGGCATTATATTATTGTTACATATTTAGAATTTACAAAATAAATACAAACTTTACATAATAAATAATGATAATGATAAAATTGTACAATTGTGTATTATACATATTAAACTAGTTATAAAAAACATATACAATTATTTTGTATGCGGAGAAATGTCATTATACACTATAAAAATAATGATAAAAATATATGTAATTATATATAATACATATAAAATAAATAAAAAAATATATATTAATTAAACCGGTTCACCACTAGTCCGACAAGTGAACCATTGAACCGGTAGTTTCACTGGTTCGATGACCGGTTTTGTTTTCAGAACATTGATTAAAAGCATCAGATAGCTCACTTTGCAAGCATGTGCATTTAGAGGACATGATGAATCTACATTATCAACTAATCGTGGAAAATTTATCGAAATGATAAAGTTCATGGGAAGAATGAATGATAGTATTGGAGGCGTAGTCTTAGAGAATGTTCCAAGAAAGGCGAAGTATACTTCTCCAGAAATTCAAAAAGATGTTCTGAATATTTTGCTCACCAAGTGAGATCCAAAATTCATGAGGATGTTGGTACTGCGAAGTTCTGCATTTTAGTGGATGAAGCGAGATATAATTCCAACAAATAGCAGGTAGCGATAGTGTTCAGGTTTTTCGACATTGATGGCTTTATAAGAGAACCTTTTTTTTTTCTATTGTTCATGTCATTGATATAACCGTCGTGATGTTAAAGAAAGAAATATCGGATGCTCTAAATCGATGTGATTTACATGTTCACAATATGCAGGGACAGGGTTATGATGGTGCTAGCAACATGCATGACTCGTGGAATGGATTGCAGGCTCTATTCTTGAAGGATTGTCCGAATGCATATTATGTGCACTGTTTCGCGCATCGACTTCAATTAGTATTGGTTGCAGCTGCGGAAAAAGAGGTATCCATTAGGTTATTTTTTTCAAAATTGAGTGCTATCGGTAATCTTATAAATGCCTCTCGCAAACGTCATTGTGATTTTCATGTTGCTCAAAAAATGAAATTGCACATATAGTAGCAACTGGGCAGCGTGATACCGATAGAGGGTGTAATTAAATTGGGAATTTACTCAGGCAAGGAAAAACTAGGTGGAGTTTTAATTTCGACTCACTTTGTAGTATGATAGATATGTATAGCTCTGTTATCGTCGTGCTGGAGAAAATGGTAGATGGAGAATCTTCTAATTCCTTTCGAGGTGAAGCGAGTAGTTATTTGATTGCAATGAAGTCTTTTGATTTCATATTCATATTATACTTGATGCAAAAAATAATAGAAAAAACAAATTTACTTTGTCGGGCATTACAAGAGGCAGTCTTTAGAAATTTTAAGTGCAATGGACAATATTTCAACTACTAAAGCGTTACTTCTAACGTTGAGAGAAGAAGGTTTTGGTACTCACCTTCAAAATGTGGAGGAAGTTTGTGTCAAGTATGATATTGAGGTGCATCAAATGGAAGCTCTCTATAAATGCGCTACACGCCGTCAAAATGATTCAATCACAGTTGAGCATCATTATCATTTTGATGTATTTAACTCTGCAATAGATGTTCAAATTGAAGAGATAAATAGTAGATTCAAGGATGAAGCGGTTGAACTTCTTAAGCTTAGTTGTGCCTTGGAACCGAAAGAAGGTTTTAAATTGCTCAATGGGGTCATTTTCATTGTCTTTCCGAATGCTTCTATCCTCTTGATTTTGATGCTCAAGATTTGCTCCACTTGAGATTACTATTGAACCACTATGAGCTTGATGTCATTACTAATGAGAGATTTCATGACTTATCGACTATTTCTGAATTATGTCGAAGATTAGTTGAGACAAATAAGTCAAAAATGTACAACTTAATTGACAGGTACAATTGAATTGGCTTTAAGTCATTTTTGTTAATTAAATTAAAGTATATTTATTCGATCTAATCTATTTTTCAGGTTAATTCGTCTTGTTTTGACTCACTCTGTGTCTACGGCAACTACAGAGAAGCTTTCTTTGGCCTTCCTTTGCGTGCATGGTTGAGGGAGAACTTGGATGTGAAGCTTAAATCTCGCTTCTTTGAACGTTTTCGGCTATGAAACTTGTGAAGAAAGCCATTTTTAGTTCAAATCAAACAAGGAATATTAGATTGCTCGGAGTGGAATTATTGAAATAATGTGTTGATAATGAAATAAAAACCCAAAAACTGCCTCATTAATTCCTTAAACTCTTAAAGCGGCCCATTAAAACTAATTGCGCAGGCCCATGTGAATTTTTCTCAGGCCAACCGCCTCAAACTACTATAAAATACCCCCAACATCCAATTTTTCATCATAATTTCCAGTATTGGTAAAATTCGTGTCTCTTCTCGACGCCATAGCCGCCGACCTGCGAGAACTCATACATACATACAGAGGAAGATTAAACGACAGAAGAAATCAAAATCCCCTTTCTCATTCGCTAAAAGGATTCTAAAACTAATAATTTGATAAAGAAATCTAATAATAATCAATCTGTAACGAAGGGGTAAAAAACCCTAGATCTAACCTGAAAACGCCATGGATTTGCGCTTCCCGCACTCGACGGCCGAGGTCGCTGATATTCGAGCCGTCCAATTCGGAATCCTCAGCCCCGAACAAATTGTAACCCACCGCCGCATTAATTTTGAACTTATGTTGGGGCTATTTTTCCGAGTACACTTGTGGTAACTGCGGAACTTTTTGCCCTCGTTTTTTCTTGCAGAGGGGTATGTCGGTGGCGCGTATACAGCACGGTGACACCATCGAAAGAGGTAAGCCGAAGCCCGCGGGCCTGAGCGATCCGCGGCTGGGGCCCGTCGACCGGCGGATGAGGTGCGAGACGTGCATGGCCGGCGTGGCCGACTGCCCGGGCCACTTTGGCCACCTCGAGCTCGCGAAGCCCATGTTCCACATCGGCTTCATGAAGTCCGTGCTCAGAATCCTCCGCTGCGTTTGTTTCAATTGCTCCAGGATTTTGGTCGATGAGGTACTGATAATGGTGCCTCAATTGGCTTAAAAACAAATGAACCATAATCTGTTCAGGACGAGGGAAAATTTTGTGGTCGTTAATGTGTTATTAAACAGCCTTTGATGCTTAAAATGGGAAGAAATATAGAAATCTGGTACTCTGCTCAAGAAATTACTGATTTGAAGTGTGTTTGGAAATAACAACTGCATTTGCATATTTTCAGGAGAATGTGAACTTCAAGCAGGCAATGAAGATCAGGAATCCCAAAAGCCGGCTGAGAAAAATAGTTGACGAATGCCGAAAAAAGTCTACATGCGAAACAGGGTCCGAGCCCGAGCTCGACTCTGAAGGACACTTGAAGAAGACCAAAGGTGGATGTGGTGCCCCACAGCCTAAGATTTCCATCGACGGTATGAAGATGACTGCGCAGTACAAGCCCGAGCAGAGAGTGGATTCGGTCGAGAGGAAGCAACAGCTTTCGGCAGAGAAGGTAATGGTGACAATTCACTTTCTTCAAATTTGAAATGTGGGTCGGGTTGGTGTTAACACGACTTTTCGGGCTTCGTCACTTTTCCAGGTTCTCAATATTTTGACGAGAATAACCGACGAAGATTGTCGGTTATTGGGTTTGGATCCGGAATATTCTCGTCCGGACTGGATGATTCTCCAGGTTCTCCCGATACCACCGCCAGCCGTTAGACCTTCTGTAATGATGGGCACTTCTTCTAGTTTTAGGAGCGAGGTAATATGATTATGTAAATTATTATATACTAAAAGAAAAAGTATGTTAGTAGTAAAAATACTGCTGTATCATTTGCCTCATGAGGTCACTCATGATCCTTGAATTTGGGCAATGAAGGACGATCTAACTCATCAACTGGCGATGATTATTCGGCACAATGAAAACTTGAGAAAGCAAGCGAAAAGTGGGGCTGCCCCGCACGTTATATCTGAATTTGCACAATTGCTGCAGTTTCACATTGCCACTTACTTTGATAATGAGTTGCCGGGACAACCCAGGGTAATGTCTCCTTTTATCTCCTATTATGCAGAATATCTCTAGCTTTTAGATGCATACATGTAACATGCGTGATATGCTCTATAGGCTACCCAAAGGGATGGCCGACCGATTAAATCGATATGCAGCAGGCTCAAAGCAAAAGGAGGTCGAATCAGAGGGAACTTGATGGGCAAGAGGGTAGATTTTTCGGCACGTACGGTGATCACTCCTGATCCGAACATCAATATAGATGAACTTGGAGTGCCTTGGAGTATTGCCCTGAATCTTACATATCCAGAAACTGTGACTCCGTATAATATCGAAAGGTTTGCTAGTTCTGCTTGTTTAAAAATGTAACTTTGTGTACAATTTTTTCTTGGTTATTCACAACGACTTGGTCCTGAAAGCAGGTTGAGAGAGCTTGTGAAGAACGGGCCTTGTCCCGATCTTGGCCAAACCGGCGCCAAATACATAATTAGGGACGACGGCCAAAGGCTTGATCTCCGTTTCTTAAAGAAAGATACTGTTCACCTTGAGTTCGGTTATAAGGTGCTAACAGCTTGCTTTTATGTGCGAGAATGGCTGCTTATTCAACTTTTATAAATAGTTGCTAATTTTGGTGAATCCATTATGCAGGTCGAGAGGCATTTGAACGATGGGGATTTGGTCCTGTTAAATAGGCAGCCGAGCCTTCATAAAATGTCCATAATGGGGCACAGGATAAAAATCATGCCTCACTCCACCTTTCGCCTGAATTTGTCTGTGACCTCGCCATACAATGCCGATTTTGATGGGGATGAAATGAACATGCACGTGCCTCAGTCGCACGAGGCCCGTGCCGAGATCTCAGAGCTCATGATGGTCCCCAAATGCATCGTGTCGCCTCAGTCAAACCGGCCCGTGATGGGTATCGTCCAGGACACACTTTTAGGATGCCGCAAGATTACCAAGAGAGATACTTTTATTGAGAAGGTTACACACACACACACATATATATTATTACTACTATTATATTAAATCATCTGTTTCTTGCTTGTATCAATTTCCAGATAAGTTAGTCTTTTCTTTTTCGTCCCATGTGCAGGATGTTTTCATGAACATTTTGATGTGGTGGGAGGATTTTGATGGAAAAGTACCCGCTCCAGCAATTTTGAAGCCGAGTCCGCTTTGGACCGGAAAACAAGTGTTCAATTTGATCATACCAAAACAGATAAACCTGTTGAGATATTCAGCTTGGCATCAGGAAAGTGAAAAGGGATTTGCAACTCCCGGGGACACTCAAGTCAGGATAGAGAAAGGGCAGTTACTTACTGGCACCCTTTGCAAGAAGACGCTAGGGACATCCACAGGAAGTCTTATACACGTTATTTGGTACTCTCTCTCTCTCTCTCTCTCTCTCTCTCTCTCTCTCTCTCTCTCTGTTTGGAACTATAACAATTAATGTTTTTGCATGGACATGAAGAATCGACTGATTTTATTTTACAGGTAATATATACTAAATAAGCGGGAATATTAGAAGGCTATTGAATGCTTGTTCGAAATATTCGTCCTTTATGTCTGTCATTTTACAAATGATAAATGCATTCAGGGAGGAGGTTGGTCCGGATGCAGCCCGGAAATTCTTGGGGCACGTACAGTGGCTTGTCAATTATTGGCTTTTACAGAGTGGCTTTAGCATCGGCATTGGTGATACCATAGCTGATGCTTCAACTATGGAGAAGATCAACGAAACAATCTCGAATGCCAAAAATGAGGTGAAAGAACTTATTCGAGCTGCTCAGGAGAAGCAACTGGAGGCTGAACCTGGTCGAACAATGATGGAATCTTTCGAAAACAGAGTCAACCAGGTACCATTTATCAATCACTATTAGTAAGTGTTAGTATCTAATATAGTATTATTATAGTTAAGTTTTATTCTTATTATTAATGAGTTTCTTGTGTGCCTTAGGTGTTGAATAAAGCCCGTGATGACGCCGGGAGTAGTGCACAGAGGAGCTTGTCTGAAAGCAACAACCTTAAAGCCATGGTCACTGCCGGATCAAAGGGAAGTTTCATCAACATATCTCAGATGACTGCCTGCGTGGGCCAACAGAATGTGGAAGGCAAGCGTATCCCTTTTGGGTTCTCAGACCGTACCCTGCCGCACTTCACAAAAGACGATTTTGGTCCCGAAAGTCGTGGTTTTGTGGAGAATTCGTACTTAAGGGGTTTGACCCCTCAGGAATTCTTCTTTCACGCGATGGGCGGCCGGGAAGGTCTGATAGACACGGCTGTCAAGACCTCCGAGACGGGCTACATCCAGAGGCGGCTGGTCAAAGCCATGGAGGATATCGTGGTCAAATACGACGGGACCGTGAGGAACTCGTTGGGTTATGTGATCCAGTTTCTGTACGGGGAAGACGGAATGGACGCCGTCTGGATCGAATCACAGCCGTTGGATTCCTTAAAACTGAAAACGTCTGATTTTAACGAAATGTACCGGTATGAGTTTGATGATCCGAGCTGGAACCCGAGCTACATGTTGCCCAAGGCCGTCGAGGACTTGAAACTTATTCATGATGTCAGAAGCGTGTTTGATGCTGAATTTAGAAGGCTCGAGGCTGACAGGTGGCAGCTGGGAACAGAGATTGCCGCCAACGGCGACAGCTCCTGGCCGCTGCCGGTCAACATCAAAAGACTCATTCTGAACGCGCAGAAGAAGTTTAGGGTTGACTTCCGGACGATGTCTGACATGCACCCTATGGAGATCGTGGAGGCCGTGGACAATTTGGAGGAGAGGTTGAAGGTGGTCGCCGGGGACGATTACCTAAGCATGGAAGCCCAAAAGAATGCGACCCTTTTCTTTAATATACTGCTCAGGAGTGCATTGGCGAGCAAGAGGGTGCTCAAAGAGTACAGGCTGTCGCGCGAGGCCTTTGAGTGGGTCCTCGGCGAGGTTGAATCCCGTTTCATGCAGTCTCTGGTTTCCCCGGGGGAAATGATTGGGTGCATCGCGGCTCAGTCGATCGGTGAGCCCGCCACTCAGATGACGCTCAACACGTTCCACTATGCCGGCGTGAGCGCGAAGAACGTGACCCTCGGTGTCCCCAGGCTGAGGGAAATCATAAACGTCGCCAAAAGTACACGAACCCCGTCCCTCTCGGTTTACCTGAGGCCCGATGCCGCTAAAACCAAGGAGCGAGCCAAGGATGTACAGTGCGCCCTCGAGTACACCACCTTGAGCTGCGTAACCCGGGCCACGGAGGTGTGGTACGACCCGGACCCCACGACCACGGTTATCGAAGAAGACGCCGAGTTCGTGAGGTCGTATTACGAGATGCCCGATGAGGAGGTCGACTTTGACCGGGTCTCCCCCTGGGTGCTTCGGGTCGAGCTGGACCGGGAGATGATGGTCGACAAGAAGCTGAGCATGGCCGACGTTGCCGAAAAGATCAACCTCGAGTTTGGCGACGACCTCACGTGCATATTCAACGACGACAATGCCGAGAAGCTCATCCTCCGCATGCGCCTTTCAAACAACGAGGATAACGAGGCCCACGAGGATGACGATGTGTTCATGATGAAAATCGAGAGCAACATCCTGACGAAGATGGCAATCCGAGGCGTGCCGGGTATTAGTAAGGTGTTCATGAAGAATTGCAAGGTGAACAGGTTCGAGAGGGCCGTGGGATTCGTGGTGGGGAGCGAGTGGGTGCTCGACACCGAGGGGGTCAACCTTCTGGCTGCATTCTCTCATGAAGATGTGGATCCCACGCGGACGAGCAGCAACCACTTGGTCGAGATTATTGAGGTGTTGGGGATCGAGGCCGTGCGCAGGGCCCTGCTGGATGAGCTGCGGGCCGTCATATCTTTCGACGGGTCCTACGTGAACTACCGCCACCTGGCGATCTTGTGTGATACCATGACGCACGGGGGCCACCTGACGGCCATCACGCGCCACGGTTTCAACCGAAACGAGACGGGCCCCATGATGAGGTGCTCGTTTGAGGAGACGGTCGACATTCTGCTCGATGCAGCCGTGTATGGGGAGATGGATCTTCTCGGGGGAGTGTCTGAGAGCATCATGCTGGGTCAACTGGCGCCGGTAGGGACGGGCAGCTGCGGGCTGTTCCTGAACGATAGAATTTTGGAACGGGCAGTCGAAATTCCCTTGCCTAGTTATGGAGAAGGAGATTTTGGGCTCGATTTCTGCACGACCCTAGCCCGTTCTACATATCTTGATGGCTTAAAGTCGCCTGATTATTTGCTAAGCCCTTATATGAGGCTGTCTCCAGCTGTGGACTGTCGGTTTTCGCCGTACGCTAACAGGATGGGCTTTTCTTCCCCTTTGTCACCTGATTACGGTCTGATACACAGCCCGCCTTCCCCAACAACATGTAGCCCGAGTTCTCCCACATACCCCTCGAAAAGATCTACATTTCCTTTGACTGCATCTTATTCGCCCACTTCTCCTGACTATAGTCCAATCTCTCCTAGCTATACCCCAATAACTTCTGAATTTAGACCGACATTGCCTACTGCTTATAGCCCGACTTCACCATGGTGTAGCCAGATTTCTCCATCTTCCTCCCCAACCTCACCTTCCACTACCTTTCCTGGTTACACCCCATCACCTAGGTACAGTCCTACGTCACCCCACTATAGTCCGACATCTCCAAGTTACGATCCCTCGGCAAAATACACCCCTTCTCTTGAATATTCACCCACGTCACCTAGGTACAGTCCTACGTCACCCCACTATAGTCCGACATCTCCAAGTTATGATCCCTCGGCAAAATACAGCCCTTCTCTTGAATATTCACCTACAAGCCCCAAGATTGATACGCCTTTCAGTTCATACAGCCCCTCCTCTCCAGGTTACAGGTACTGTTGGTATATGTCTTTGTGACTCCAATGTGCTATAATCTCTGGCTCATGCTTGGGTAAAGGTCTATAAGAATGTTTGAATAATTTAGAGGCAAAGATAATAATTTCTATGAAATACCTAAAACTTTTGTTGCTTTATTTTCATGATATTGTTGCTTAATTTTCATGAAGTGCTTTGTTTGAGTTGCTTTTCAGAGAACTCAACATACATTGTGATTTGTTTTGTGTGATCTGTGCCGTTTTGCAGCCCGACGTCCCCTTCTTATTCACCTACATCACCATCGTATTCTCCATCAAGTCCAAGTTACAGTCCAAGCAGGTAAATTACTTGAACTTCATTTTGTTATTTTAATAGACTTAAAAAACATCTCAAACTCAATAGTTAAATTGTTGTTGTTTTGAGGTCAATCTATTCACTCGTCTAGATATTACCGAGTATTCGAACATTTTTGCAGGCATGTCTATAGCCCCTCGTGCCCAAAGTACTTGGACATGTGAGTGCGGACACAATACTCTAATCAAGTTGAATTTTTCATTTTGTGATGTAGTAAAATTCTTTTGGTTTTGAGATGCTTTTCGTGTTTTGGCCCGTATGTGCAGATCACCCGAGCTTTACACTGCTTGCTCACCACGTATCTGATCCCCCACTGCAATTCGACCAGCCAATACAAATCATGCACGAACAAAGGTGAATACAAATCATGCACGAACAAATCATTAACGACCATGTAATTTTTGGTACTTTTGAAGATTGACTTCGATTTCGACTTTTTTTTTAGATTGTTTTCTGAGATGATCCACTCGGGATCATTTGGTAGATCAAATTAAGGACCATGTAATTTGGGTACTTTGTGGATTGACTAGGTATTGATTCTTTAGTTCTAACAAGTGTTACTCTTTTTGCTTCTGGCCATGAGAAATGCATCAGTGAATAACACACATTCGCAGTGGAAAAAATACAGTGTTCCCCGTTCATAATTATTATAATTGTTGCAAGAAAGTAGTATAATTGTTGCCAAAGCGGCTTTACCAACATACATCTATAATTAATTTGTCTCAAATTTTCATGCATATCCTATAATATTCATCAATGATATAGTCCATAAGAACAAGCTGTGTACTGATGAATATGATACTTTATATAGATCAAATAGTCTAAATAATCCACCTTAATTTGATGTGTCATAAAAACAATTAATATATCAATTGAGCTTATCATCTTACATAATTTATGGTCCCAGATTTTGTATACATTTGTTTTTTCAGTAAAGTAATAATGGGTGAGAACCCCACTAAGATGTACAGAATTCTATAGATCTAGCATCAATTGAGCTTATCATCTGAAAAAATCCTGGGCCCAGACACGTTTGTTTTTTAGCAAGTAATAATGGTGAGAACAATATTATTTAAGTTGTACAAATATTTGGTTGCTAATACAATAATAGAGCCCTTTGTCCCCTCTCGTGAGAAATAAGAAAGGCTTTATTACTATTAATATCGCACAATAAGGCTTAAATATTCAAAACCCTAATGAATTCTCCGGCAACGTCCGTCAAGCTACCGCCCGATCCCCGTCTGGATACTCCAGACTTACGAATCAATGAGTCTCCCCGACCCTTTGAGGCCTATCTGCAGAATCCATTTCCCGCCGTGGCATCCAAGAAAAGATGCTCCACAGGAAGCTTTGAAAGTCATGGAGATACATCAACGCAGCCCCCC
>CACSLK010034050.1:1564507-1581234 GCA_902706635.1 Striga hermonthica | reverse complement strand
CTCTCTCTCTCTCTCTCTCTCTCTCTCTCTCTCTCTCCCTTTGTGATCTATTTTCTTTGTTAGAGATACTCTTTCGATCTTGTAACTAAAATAAATTGGCTTAGTCACTTCCCACTCCCCAAAACCAAAATAAAAAAGAGCCCTGGAAAAGAAAAAAGGGAAAATGGAAGGTATAAGTAGGGTGGGGATGTATGGTCTTTATTACATATTGATTATTTTGTTCAATGTGACGATCTCAGGATCGCTCCACTGGTCGTTCTCGCGGTTTTGGATATGTTACATTTGCAGCAGCTGAAGATGCAAAGGTGAACACAATTTGGACGGACATTTGCTCAAATCTTGTATTACTTTTTGTTGTTTTGAGCTCTATTTGTCAACTTGGATGTTAAATTGAAATTCTTATGTTGTAAAGCTGGGTTTATGCATGATTCAGTATTTTCTAATCTGTTTGTGCACGTCACAGGGTGCCCTAGCAAGTGAGCATATGCTTGGAAATAGAATGCTGGAAGTCAAGATAGCCACTCCAAGGGTTACATTCTTCAATATTTAATTGTGTCATATACTTTACATGTGTTTGCTAGTTATTTCCTTCCAATTTTCCCCACTCCTTGATGTACCAACTTGTTTCTGCTGATTGATAGTCTGTTGAAAGTTGTAGTAACTTCCATGTTTGATATTATTCTTTACATCCTTCTAGATCATCTTTTTAATTTTGGAAAATACTTTTGTCAGAATGACGTTTCAGGTCAGATGGATCTGAAGTTTCAGTTTTTTGGATGGTTCTTTCAGATTTTTAATTCCTTTTGATTTACATTGTTATTTTCATTAATTTGAGGGATCTTTTTTAAGGGGTTATTTATCGTAGAGTTTTCTATTTTTTGGTAATTGTTTAGGTGACCGTTTGACTAGACTGTGCAGCTTCAATTTTTACAGGAGGAGATGAGAACATCTTCGAAGAAGGTAACCAGGATTTTTGTTGCAAGAATTCCACCATCTGTAACTGAATCTGCTTTCAGGAGGTAGCTTTTTGCGAAGTTTGCCATGTGGACTTATGGTTAAATGACTTAAATCTTGAATATGCGGAACAGTTGATTATTTTTATTGGAGTAGAAATCTGACTGCATCCTGTATCTTCTCATGCAGTCATTTTGAGAATTATGGTGACATAACAGATTTATACATGCCTAAGGTTCTACTTGTCTCCTATCCTCCCTGAAACACGATATTTATGTATTATAGTGAATGATGTGATTTATTTTATTTTCTTAGGATCCATCCACCAAAGGCCATCGTGGAATTGGATTTATAACGTTTGCTAATGCTGGTAAGTTTCTTTTGTTGCTAGTGTTGGCGCTACTTGGGGAATCAGCTGGAACGTTGTGCATTGAAGTGTTACTTGTTTTGCACGAGTTTCATTATACGTGAAACAATGCTATTCCTTACACACAATATTAAACAATTTTATCTCCATATCTGGTCTTTTCACAGAGGCAGTAGATGATCTGATGGCAGATACCCATGAACTGGGAGGTTCAACTGTGGTTGTGGACAGAGCAACCCCTAAGGTAGCTTTCAGCAACATATGTGTGTGTGTGTATATATATGTGTGTGTGTGTGTGTGTTTTGTGTGTATGTGTGTGTTTTGTGTTTAGACTTTAGATTATTATATTTTCTTGTGTTAGCATTTCTTCATAAATTTCCAGCACAGTCCTCTTCCTATAATTATTTGCTAGCCTCTTCACCATCATATACTATAGGCAAATTTAGGGGGAAATGACCTAAACATATATAGGAAAAAATTAGTACAACTTCTTGCATGCAAAAGATCAGGCAGTCCAGACCTGGCTTAAAAGAACTTCATCTAACAAGTATATATATATGCCTTGCTGGTTTGGAGGCATGCTATCCCATTATTTACAATAACACACACGAACACATGCATTTCCATATGCAATGGATCCGGATGGGATGTCCTTCTCTTTTCTTTTTCAGTTTAGTTAATTAACAACAACAACAACAACAACAACAAAGCCTTTTTAGTCCCAAACAAGTTTAGTTAATTAACGTAATTTTTTATTATTGTAATTTTGCGTATAACAGTGTTTTATATTTTTACTACTTGCAAGTGATTCATGTCTTTGTGTTTGACTATACAACTGTAGGAGGAAGATTACAAAGATTACAGGCCAGTTAGTCGAGTGCCCCATGGTGGGGGTGGGTATGGCGCTTACAATGCTTATATTGATGCTGCTACTAGATATGCTGCCCTTGGTGCTCCAACCTTGTACGATCATCCTGGTCCCATGTACGGAAGTAAGTTCTTTGCTATAAGCATGTTTCACATTCCAAATATCAGGCAACTTTATCTCAAAAGTCTTCATACAATCTTACAGGACAAACACCTCGTGGGATGGGCAAAAAGATCTTTGTCGGTAGGCTTCCCCAAGAGGCTACTACGGAAGATCTTCGTCACTATTTCGCAAGATTTGGACGTATTTTAGATGTTTATATCCCAAAGGTAAAAATAGGTGTGATTTAACTAAGGTCTAATAGTTCTTTCTAATACATTGTCATGCTATTTTGTAGGACCCGAAGAGGAGTGGTCATCGTGGGTTTGGTTTTGTGACGTTTGCTGAGGATGGTGTCGCGGATCGTGTTGCCCGAAGGTCTCATGAAATTTGTGGGCATCAGGTTTGACACTGCCGAACCATGACCTGTTGCATATGTGTGTGTGTGTGTGTGTGTTTTCCAAGAATGAGAACTGCATAGATTTAGGACCACTGCTGACAGTACAAATTCTTGGATGCCTAGAGACATATGTGAATTTTTTTATTCTTGTTTGAGCCTATATTAGTCGGTCTGCTTTTTTCACTCATTCATACTTATGGCAAATGGTTGTACTATTTGAATTTTTTATTTTTTATTTTATTTTATTTCATTTTTTGACAGTTTCTTTGTACTTATTTGATGTTGATAAATTGGTACTGTGGGTCTATTTCAAAACCAAGGCTACTTCAAAGTTTTTATAGCCTTGTACTTAGGAGTTGCTGCAGATTTTCTAACAATAAGTGTCCATTGTTTGGCTGCTAGTCAAAACTGATCTAATGATGCTTTACAACCTTCTGGCAAACAGTACTACAATGCAACTATGGGGTTTCAAGAGGGTGCTCAGTAGTAAATTTGTTGAAGTGCTTGTAGAATATTAATTGGTAATCGTGGGTTGATTTGTAGAATGAGCAAACCTTACTCTCTACGATTTACAGGTTGCTATAGATTCAGCTACACCAGTTGATGATGCTGGGCCTGGTCCAGGGCATGGCCCCCCTGCTGGACCTGGACCTAGTGGTAATTTTATGATGAATAATCTTGAACAATTTGGGTATGGTGCACCTATGAGGAGTTATGGCAGAATGTACGGGAGCCTTGATTTCGATGATGTGAGTCAAAGTGATTATTTTTTACTGGTTTGCAGTATTAATTGTTAAGCTCCATGTAAATTTGTTTACTTAGTTATCTATAGCTGTATAGCATCTCTGCCTCTTCCTTTTGTTTTATCTTTTTTATCTTCTGCATGGTTTTCAGTAATGCATTTGCATTCAATGACTTCAGAAAATATTGTACTTACAGAAACCTGAACTTTGCCAGCAAATAGAAATATTAGAATCCATGTGGCTTGCATTCGAACGCTTTTTCCTAGGACGTGGTGGAGGGACCGTTTTTTTCTCTTTCCTACATGTTAGAATATGCTAATTCGATTTAATTTACAGTGAAGAATTAACTTAAGATTAGCATTACAAATACTGTTGCCGGTATATTTCCTTCCCAAAAATTGAAAACAGAACATTCAAAAGAAAAAATTGTCCTTTTCTTTTCCATATGTGCATTTTGTAGTTTGTTAATGGAATTGATGATCAAATGTGAACGATGGAAAAAAGCTGGGAGCCGAGGTTTGCGTTATGCATGACACGAGTCATGCTTTTTTTCTTTATTATTATTATTATAAAAAAAAAACTAATTGTTTTATTTTATTTCCCATGTAATGGCAGTGGGGTTATGGTGTGGGTGGCAGTATGAGCGGAAGTGGCGGCAGGTCATCACGTTCAGAATACAGGTATCGGCCATATTAATGACAACAAATACAGACAATTTATCCGAAGTTGCTGCGTGGATTTACAGTTATGAAGTGTGTTTTTACTTTGAAGTTTAACCAGCCATTGCACTCTGAAGACCAATGTTTGTGTTTTTCATAACTGGCTCTGGTCTGGTAGAAGGCCAACATTTGTAGCCAAAAAATACGAGAATTTTAGTCGAAATGTTTTCGATACGAATATCATCCTGTTGATGCTTCAACTTATTCAGTGGTACAATTTGGTTGCTGCAATTTATTCGAACTAATTACAACTTTATTTTATCTGGTTTCTCTGCAGTTTGATTGTTTCATTTTCTGGGGCTATTTTTTCAGGCTACTTTTATGTTAAATAACTGTATTAAATCATGACATTTTTTAAAAAATAAATAAATCAGAATTTAAATTAAATGCTTCAAATAGTATTTCACACGTTCGGTCTGAAGATTCTAGAACTTCTGATTATTGGTTTGATTGAACTCAAGACCCACCTACCTGGATCACAATATCACAAGGACAATAATTCATTTATTTCTACAAAATTTGAACAAATGGGCCGGGCCCCTACTGATGGACATTTCATGAGCCACATATGTCTTGGGCTTTCATCAAGATATGAAAATGTGGGTCCTACATTTTTATTTTTTAATTTTTTTATTTGAAGGGAATCAATCAACGCTTGCTGCAAAGAAAACATGTACAGGATGAACAAATCCTGATGTATATACAAAACCCTTTGCCTGAAGGCCTTGGAGGTTGGTCCGAGAGCAAGTCTCTCATGGCCTGAGCTTTCGCATGTGCCCCTTTAACCTTGTTCATTATTCTGTCCATCGAGGCCGACCTCTTCTTTTCTAGTTTCATCTGACACAAGCAAATAGTTGTTAAATGTCGTAAACAAAACGCTATTCTTGAGAGCAACTTAGAGAGGATATCACAAACTATCATTCGATACACCCGAATCAAAAAACGAGTTTCAATAGTTGTTTTATGTTGTTTCCTTTGAAGTATATGGCATTTTCATTAGTATGTCTCACTACTCTGTTAGGCAAACTGAAAGTCAGCTTGATAGTGTATTAAAGGGCCCTAAATGATAAATACAAATGCTGCTACCTCTAAAGGTTTAGCCTAATGATAAAAAAGAGTTGCAAAATTTCTAATACTTATTTGGTTATGGTTATGGTAGAGTTAGTTTTTTGATGCCATACAAACCTCAAGTTTCCGAATGGCAGCCTCAGCTTTTGCCTTCTGCAAATTCTCCCAAGCAGTTATCTTCGCTTCTTCCCTTTGCAATCTGATCGAGTAAACAAACAACACACACTAATGATTTACAAGACATCCGAGTGATAATTCAAGTCTCGAAACTTGCACAAAGTTCTCCTAATCTAACCAGTTTATGATCTTTAAAACAATAAAACACTCCGCCTGCACGAGAATCAGTTCCCCATGCCTCGTAATCACAAACCATGAGAGTTTTTTCTTTAGTCTTTAGTAATTCACACATGCTATTTAGGTTATATTTGGTAAAAATAGTTGTTTTAAGCTAGCTTGTAGCTTATAAGTAATTTTCAAGCTTATAGTTTATAGCGTATGACTTATAGCCTAAAAGCTAGCTTATATGTTAAAAGTGTTTAGTAAATTTAGCTGATAAGCTAGTTGTAATAAAAATTTAAATGGCTTATTTGAAATACTATCTAAAGAAGCTTTATGAGATAAGCTCGAGCTTTTAAAAAAATTCGTCCTACCAAACGAAACATATTTGAATATAGCAAGCTTAAAAGCTAACCAAATATGCTATAAACTAGCTTATTTGGCTACCGAACATAGCCTTAATTCAGAAAGAAGGACAATGTAATCGTACTTGGATATGTCTTTCGATGGTTCAGCAACATTCCAAGAATTCAAGCCCTCGACATTCGATGAGCCCTTCTCCTTCTCCTTCTTCTTGTGTCCTTTTTTCTTCGGGTGCCTAGTGATAGTGGTGGTGCCTTTGTCCACTTGGACATCTCTAATTTCATCCTTTGCAGATGGATTTTCGTGCCCACGCTTCTCTGAAGTAGGAATTGGGCGAGACAAATTTGAAAAAGATAGCCTTCCCATTGAAGACGAACGATTGCTACCTTGGGAGCTCATTTGAGTTGCCATATCCCGACGTGAAAGTTGACCTTCGTCCTCCTTCGAACCATCCATTTTACCGTCTAAACCATTCAGATCTGAAGTTAGTAACAATCATTTTTAAAACATAAATAAGAGAAAAAGGAAGAACAAGACACTACAAAAAGAAGTGTGTAAACTCCATACAAGAAATAGTAATCTCATTCTATGATCAACAAAAACAATTTTTTACCTCGAGAACTTGGCAGGGAACCCTCACTAGCCAAATCCGACAAGCCCGGCCCACTCCCACACCTCGGCAAGCTATTACCACCCTCACAATACAAAGAACCGGGCTTCACGCCGGGCCCACTTCCATAGCCAACGGCTAAAACTCGTTCAGGGACCAATACCCCAGTCGTGAGGGGCGAGTTGGTCACGGCGAACCTCCTAGCAGTACCACCCCCGCCCTCGAACGCTCCAGGGCCCGCAGGCCCCAGCGGCCCACTCTTCGACTTGGGCCTCCGGTAGTGGGCCTGGGCGACCGGGCTCCTGAGAAAACCTCCATGGCCCGATATGGGGCTGGTGATCCATCGCTCGGCATCGTCCCACTTGGAGGGAGGGGCCCGCCCGCTGCTGAACGGCATGAGCGCGGCTGTATGCCTCCGGCTGCTGATGGGCAGCGGGACCCGCTCTGAGCTCCATGTCTTCGGCATTTTGTCGTCCGAGCTGTTGAGCCCGTACTCGGGCGTACCCGGGCTGGTATACGGGCCGGAGTTTCTGAATGAGGATCCATAATTTCTCATGATCTTTTTTTTATTTTCCCTCTCTGTCTTGTCTTTTGTTTGCCAATTCACTTATGTTTTCGATTGAGGCCGGATTCAGGCCAAAATCCTATTATAAGTGATGAAGAATTCAAAAACTCAAAGATAAAAATCACATCTTTGCTAGCCAATTTCAATGGTTTCAATCAAATACCCACAAAAATCAACAAAGAAAAACCTTCTTTTTTTTGGGAATAGAACTGTAACCATTCAAGAAGGGAGTGGCATGATACATCACTGAACAGTGGGTATATATGTCTGCACACAGTACACAAGCAAAATAGCTCCAAAAATGGTCCAATTTTCTGAAAATTTGGTTATGGGCGTGGCTCATGGACCACACATGAAAGCTCGTGATTTTCTTGTGATGCCAAAAGGACATCATCATATCAAAATCGGACCAGAAAAGCACACACATATAACAAAGACCACAAATGGGACCAGAAAAAAATTTTCAAAGCAAAAAAAGGAACTAAAAAAGAGTTGCTCTTTCCCACAGAACTTTTACCTCTGATTGGGCCAAAACCCAGCAAACAGTGCTTGGTGATTGTTAAGAAAAAAGGCAGCTTTCTTCAAGTTCTTGCCTTTTGTACTTGCCCTCGAACTTTCTCTGGATAATAATACCTTTTCCTGTTCACCTTTGGTGATTGTTAATCGTGGTGGGATAATGAGATGAGGCTAAAAAGGGTTTCTCTTTCTTGGGGTGGACGGAGAAAGGAAACAATCAAACAACTAGCTTATGCTAAAAAAAAAAATGGTTTTAAAAGCATTTGTTTATTGAGAACAAGATTTTATATGTGTGAAGTGTGAAGGCACACAGTTGAATTTTTTTCTTGCTGACCTGAGAAGACTGAATCAGATTTTGTAATTTGAAAAAAATTTGGGGAGGATTTTAATTGGGGAAAAGGAAAGAGGGGCAAACTCAGTGTTGAATTTGCAGACGATGTCTCAATCTAATAGGTTAGCCCATGTGAGGATACTCCAAAACACAGTGGGGGTCCCAAGAAAAGGATCTTCTCTTCTCTCTCTTTCCCTCTCTAAATTTTGTTATCAAAATTTTTATTGCAAATATCGTATTTTTTTCTAATTCTAATTTTACAAACTCTATTAATCTAAAATAAAAAGAAGATATCTTTCAACTTTTACAAAATAAAATAAAAAATAGACGTTGTCATTTTAAATTTTAAAACTTTGAGAAAGAAAAATATCACTTTTTATTTTTATTTGAAATGATATTTGAGACTCGCAAAACTCACCGCGTTATATTATAATAATTTTTCAGGTCATGTTATAGAACAAATTTGATAGATACTTAATTTTTATTTTAAAAAATATTTCTAACTCAAAACATCTATCTCTATTTTCATTAATGAGGGTTGTTATTGAAAAAAAAAATTAATTTACGACTTCTCAAAATGACATATTTTAAAAAAATGAGGGTGTAAAAAATAAAACATATCTATAACTTAATTTAAGTAAGTGTTTTGGAATTAAATAACTCTACTATGCATGCATTAAAAAAAAATCAAATCTATACACTTTTACCATATTAGATTTTGATACATAAAATTATAGAGAACTAAAGTTGACACTTACAGAGGGAGAATTTCTCATTATAGTGTTACAATAATGCTAAGAAACTAATTGTTGGCTCCTTAGCATTCCTGTATAGTGTAATATAATAATGGTAAACAACTTGATGTCGCTTAAGCAAGGTCTCGAGTTTGAGTTATTGTGGATGCAGAAAACCCTTGTTGGGAGACTCATCCACCACTGTCAGGTGTGCGACCTGAGTCAACCAATGAATTATATGGAGCATAGCTCCGGATACCGTGACTGGCTACAAAAAAATAAAAATTAATGCTTTCGTTTCTTCTTTATTTAATCAAAATTCAATGGGTAGCCCGTAATGTATTAGATTTCATGCACAAATACAGTCTACAACCTACACGATAATGATCTCTACACCTAAATGTTAATTCTTCTTAAGCGAGTCGATTAGTTATACTTTTGGACTAAAAATGTTTGTTTATGTTGAAATTATGTTTTAAAGTATGATATTTCGATTTGAAAATATACACGTTTATTAAAAAAATATTTTCGTCTAACTTTTAGGTCTAACGTGGCCTATAGCTTTCTTCTAATACCACATAAAGAAGGTATAACATCAAAGAGAGACACAACATCCTCAAACAACTTCCTATCCTTAGAGCATCTCCAACCCGCACTGCATATCTGGCGGAAACGGCAATTGTGGAGGAAAATCCTCTCCAACCCACTCTCTTAATCTGGCGGAAACGACATGCTTAATTTTGTGGAACGGTTTGGCAATCATTCCACTGTTCACCCGCTTGATCTTTTATTTTATTTTTTATATTTTTTTTATAGTGTTAAAAATGAAATTGGGTTATTTCTTAAGCCAATTTAGATGTATTTTGGTTGGACTTTAAAATTACAATTTGGCTAATTAGATAATTAGTTTTATGAGTTTAATTAAAATATTTTTATACATGTTTTAAACGTAATTATTGTAATTAACATGGTAGAATTTTAACTAGTGTAATGAAAAATTGAATAATTTATTAATTATTATGATATAATATTAATTAGTATTTAAATTCCCCATCTGGAAAACCTAACCAGATAGGAAAGGGTAGTGCCAATCCATTGGTCAAAGTCAGAATACATACACCTTGACGCAACGGCTAGAGCCCCGCTTTGGGTTGTGGGGCTTACTTCCTAGCCCCAGTGGCAATGGTTAGCATGATAATCAAGACACCCCAAGTTCGACCAACAGGCAGAATGGAATACTAGGACCTCTCCCCAACAAACTTTAATTATTATGATATAATATTAATTAGTATTTAAATTCTCTTAAGTAAATATTATAAACAAACAAATTAAAATTACAAAAAAAAAGATAAACATTCAACTCACTTTAAATTAATGGTACAAACACTAAAATTAAAATAAAAACATAAAGATAAACTAAAAACCCATCTTAAAGCTCACACATAGTACAACAACGATAATTAATACGGAACGTAAAAACTAAAAAGTATTATAAAATAGACGATTTAATAGACTTAATTGTCACCATAATAATCATTCAAATTTCCTCTGGCATGTCCGATGTCGTCAAGAAATCCAAATTGATCCGTGTTAGATGATGGTGGTGTTGCTTGAGATTGTTGTTGCTCAAATTCTCTTTCTTGCAAAATTTGCATTTGTTTTTGTTCCCAATGTCGATGGATCATGGGATTCGTAATGGTATTCAAATCTATCATCAGAATTCTATCTTCATCCCTCTTTTTCTGCAAATCAAGTTGTTGTTTCTGCAATTGAAGTTGGACATTTTGACGTTCTTCGGCCTTCTGCAACAAATCAACAATACTATCACTTTTAGCATTTAGAGTATTAAAATACTGACAAAATTGGTCTTCATTTTTCTTCTTTAATTTTGCTTTCTTCGCTCCCATTGGACGTTGAGAGGACGTTCCACCAACACCATTGTCGCTTTGTTGAGGACTAAAAGACGAAAATCCCGGAGACTCTGGTGTTGGTTGTCCATCATATGGAACATCGGACTCAGAAGAGTCATTGAGTGTATCGAAATCCCGACGAAGAGATCGTGGTTGGGAGACATTATCATCAAATTTTCCAAACTCTTTGAATAGTCGGAACACATGTTGGAACTTGAAGCCATCTTTATATTTTGGGTCTTGTTCAAACAATCGTTCGGCTTGTTCAATATACAAACAAAGTAAAAAAATATATAATTGTAAGTATACCTATAAAACAAGCAAATAACATGAACCAAGATTGAACTTAAAACAAAGTACTCACCCTATCTTGGATTTGTGTCCCACTAGGATTGAGATATTCGATTTGCTTCAAGCATCCATTAAACCTCCGACAATGAGTTTCCATGAGACGGTAACGAGAGTCAAGAGACCTTATAGAGCGTTCTGGTAAATCCTTGTGTTTTTGGGAGTTGTATTCATCATATATTTTTTTCCAAAAGGTTGAAGAACTTTGGTCATTTGATGATATTGGATTCTGTGAAACACTAATGTAGCATCTCACAATTAAGACATCTTCGGGTTTGGAGTATTTTGGGCCTTTTGAAGAAGACATTTTAAAGAAAATAAGATATTAAAGAAGAGTGGGAAGAAGAACACTTCAATAATGAAGAAGAAATGAGATATGTGTATTTTGTTTCTTAAAGTGTGATCTATAAATAGAGAAACGAATTCACATGCAAAACTAAGTATAGTGACTATAAAAACGAATCCAATGCAAGAGAAATCAATGTCACTTAATTGTTTATTTATTTGTCATTCAATATAAAGAATCCAATGATTCAAAGTACTGTCAAGCCAATAGCATTGTCCAACAATAATGTAGTGTAATAATGATCACATGGCCTTGTTTAAAATTATTGCATTTGTCATTGTGTTGGTCAAATTTCTTTCACATGACATTGTCTGAAAAGTAATTCAATGGTTAGAGCCTCTCCAGCGCAGCGCTAGATGAGGCGTTTTGCGCTGGAGTAGAGATGAAATCTGCTCCAATGCTGCGCCGGAATTTAACGCCAGATGAGAGGAGTGAATAGTGTTGCGCCACATGTGGCGCAACACTATTCATCGACGCTACATTTTTTTTTTGTATCATTATTGGTAAATTTTTGTATAATGTGTATTAGTAAATGTATTTTTTATGCTAAATAATTTGTACAATGTATATTTTATGCTAAATAATTTTGTGCTTTTTATTTATTGATGTATTATAATTTTATTTTATAATTTTTTAATATTAAAATGATGCCATATGAATAAAAATTTAACACACTCAAACAAGTTTATTTCATATTTACAGTCTAGACCATATATTGTTTTAGGGCATATATTCATTAAGAAAATCTAGACTGTAAATATATGCCATAAACCATATATGGTCTAGACCATATATTCCCTAAATCATTTTCTAAAATGTGAATACTCTTTTTCGTGGTGGAGTGCTTCGAATAGGACCCTATTCCTTCTATCCGACCGAAAAGTGGAACTCCTGATTTCAGGAACTTAATAGGTATTATATGAACGGGGATAGCTGCTCCCTTTCTTTCCTACTTGGTTGGCACTTCTTACTTTTTTCTCATAATTTTTATAATTACTATTTGGGTAATAAACATTTATATAACATTACATATTCATATATAGAAAATTATGTTAAATAAAAATAAATAAAATATATTTTTATTATTTGAGAAATTAACATTTTATATAAGATTAAATATACATATATACCAATTTATTTGAAATAAAAAATGAATAAAAAATAATATATTTGATGTAGAGTAAAATGTAGAGATAAGGGCTGGAGATGAATGTTCAACTCTACTCTAGAGTAGAGTAAAGTCCGCGCTAGAGTAGAGATAAGGGCTGGAGATGGCCTTAGAATCCAATCCAAGGATCACATGGCATTGTCCAACAATAATGTAGTGTAATAATGATCACATGGCCTTGTCCGAAATTATTATATTTGGCATTGTGTTGGTCAAATTTTTTTTCACATGGCATTGTCTGAAAAAAGAATCCAATGGTTAGAATCCAATCCAAGGATCACATGGCATTGTCCAACAATAATGTAGTGTAATAATGATCACATGGACTTGTCCGAAATTATTACATTTGGCATTGTGTTGGTCAATTTTTTTTTTTTTTTTTTTTTTTTTTTTTTTCACATGGCATTGTCTGAAAAAGAATCCAATCCAAAGATCACATGGCATTGTCCAACAATAATGTAGTGTAATAATGATTACATGGTCTTGTCCGAAATTATTACATTTGGCATTGTGTTGGTCAAATTTCTTTCGCATGGCATTGCTTGAAAAGGAATCCAATGAAGAAGACATGTATTTCTTTCATTCATCCATTCGTCTATATAAACATGAAACTATACATCATATCATCCAAGCTATATATTATATTCATTATCAAATAATTCTGTAATATTTTCCTCTAATATCATTCACAATGAATTATCTTCCTCCTTATAATTATGATTCTGATGAGGAAGATACAAATGCTTCACTGCCTCTTTTTGATAACACTTTGGAATCAACCACCACTCATATATTGCAAACCAATAATTTTTTTATCGCACATGCTCTCTCCGCGCAAAGTAGCCAACCAACTTGGGGAGGTTCTGTTCCGAGACATAGAGTAGTCCATCGTGATCGGGAGGAGGCCCATCGCACTCTGTTTCGAGATTATTTTAGTAGTAATCCAACCTACGATGAAGATACATTTCGTCGAAGTTTTCGGATTTCTATCCATAATTTCAAACGTGTTATGCGAGCATTGGAAAATCATGATAATTTTTTCCAGCAACGTCGGGATGGTCTTGGTCGACTTGGATTGTCAACATATACAAAAGGGACAGCGGCACTTCGTCAGTTGGCCTATAAAACTCCAGCAGATGGTGTTGATGAATATCTTAAGATTGCTGAGTCAACGACCAATGAATGCGTAAAGAGATTCTGCCGTGGAGTCGTTGAAGTTTTCGGAGCACAATATCTAAGATCACAAAATCACGATGATATCGCTAGATTGCTTCATATTGGTGAACAACGTGGTTTTCCAGGTATGTTAGGTAGCTTGGACTGCATACACTGGGAATGGGAAAATTGCCCTAAGGCATGGGCTGGTCAATACGCTGGACGTTCCGGAAAGCCAACAATCATTTTGGAAGCTGTGGCAGATTATGATCTATGGATATGGCATGCATATTTTGGTATGCCAGGTGCGAATAATGACATTAATGTGCTGGAAGCATCACCTCTAATGTCAAATCTTGCTGAAGGTATCGCTCCACCAGCTAATTACACCATTCAAGGTAAACAGTTTAATATGGGCTATTATTTAGCAGATGGTATATATCCAAAATGGTCCACTATTGTTCAGTCTTTTGTTGCACCATCAAATCCAATGGTGGAATACTTTAAAATGAGACAAGAGGCATGTAGAAAAGATGTTGAGCGTGCATTTGGAGTTCTGCAAAAAAGGTTTGCAATCGTCGCGGGTCCTGTTCGTTTTTGGAAAAAAGAGGTGCTTAATGATATAATGAAAACTTGTATTATTTTTCACAATATGAATGTCGAAGAGCAACGTGATCTTAGTGCGCCAATTAGAAGTGATGTTCAATTTGGTGCTCATTCGGTTACTCCAGCACCGCGAGATCACGTCTCTTTTCAACAATTTTTTGCTCGACACAAACGAATCAAGGATAAGTCTGCCCACTATGAACTTTGTAATGCATTGGTTGCACATTTGTGAGAAAAATATTCTCATGGCAATAACTAGTGTTGTATTTTATTTTCCGTATTTCTTATTGTATTGAATGTTCCATGTTTGTGTTGATTTTTTTTAATCAATGTTTGTGATGTAATCCACGTGGTTTTATGATGCAGTGTGTAATTTTATGATTTTGATTTAAATTTATTAATTAATCTTATTAATCAATAATTAATATATATTCATAGATATGTAAATTTTAGCAAGCATAATGCATTAAAATGTAATTTGTAGAGATTATTTAATAAACTAATAAAATTAAAAAAGAATATGCTTGGAATATTCTTTTAGAGGGGAATTATAGAGGGAATGGATTGGAGTTGCTGACACTGTTGAAACTGTAAAACTAGTGAGATTTTACTGTAGAAACTGTATGGATAGAGAATATGATTGGAGATGCTCTTAACCTTTTCAGCCAGTCTGCTACAAAGGGTTTGTCTTGTCACCTCCATATCCACGAAGCACACATCCTTCCAACAAAAATCCGTTGATATTTAGCAACATGAGTAATATGTTGCTAATACAATTTTGAAAGATTTTGTTGCTATTTTACCGGCATTTTGTTTGTGTTTACTAACGGAATATTTCTGTCACTATTTGCCAATGAAATACAAAGATGTAATTTTTCGTTGCTATATCTTGTTAGTATTTTGTTGACAATTCATTTATAAAATTGTAAAATATAATGCATCGCTAATCCGTTGGTAATCACCAACAGAAAAATTTTTGTTGGTAATTTTTGTTGGCATTTTGATAATTTCTTGTAGTGAACCTCCTTATTATATTATATAGCTCTACCATCTCTTTCTGCTACACCTTGAACTAAAGCCAACCCTCGATCGAGTAGAGACTAGAGCACTGATAGATACACTCATTTTCCTTCTGCCATTGCATACTTAAGAGTTTCCAGCAAATTCTGGTTCTTTTGCAGTTGGAGAAAATATGCTCCAAGTCTTCTGTAGCTTCCCCACATCCTCTGCAGATTTTATCTACCTCCACACATCTTCTTCTAATTTGGCAATTAGTACGGAGAAATCCATGCCAGCTCCTCCACAGGAAGTTCCTGATCTTATTTTAAATGGTCCATTTCCAAGTTCTTGATAGGTCGAAAAACGTGCGCGTTTTGTGTATTTAATAGTGCATTTTTATACACTTAATTTATTTGCACGTTTATATGTTTCGGCTTATTTATTATTTTTGCTTATTATTTTTATATTTATTTGCACTTTATTGGAGTATTTTGTGGATGCAAAGTATTGTACAAAAGTTCACTCGATTAATTATCTGAGTGCCCATACCTGCTCTAATTTCAGCCCATGTTTAGGCCCAACAACAATTTGTTGAAACCAAAGACCAATACCACAATATTTGTGACTCAAGAGCCAATTGGGCCAGTGGCCCATCATTGATTTCATCTTATAATTGGGCTACAACGGAAAATGAGTCGGGGGAACCACGGTTGCACATGAGGATTTATTTGAGGGACAACTAATTAATGTTTGAGAGTTTTGATTGGCTGGGGGAACTTGATTTTTGCTAAGCACTCGGGATATTCCAAGGAGGATTTTTATTGTAGAAAGGAAGAAAAGCCGAGAGCTACTGGGAGATTTATTTAGCGAGAGGAAGAAAAAAAATAAAGAAGGAACAAAAGACGCACACACGCACGCACGGATAGAAATAGGAAAAGACCGCAGACAGAGAGCAGAGAGAACCGCGTTGAGAGAGAGAGAACAAACAGAGAGCAGAGAGAACCGCACGCACGGATAGAAATAGGGAAGTCGCACCGCACGCGGGGGAGATTTTTTTCTCTCTTTCTCTTATCCTTTATTTATTTTTATTAGTATGTTAGTTTTAATATTTTATCCAGTTTGAAGAGATATTTGAATCATGACTTGTATTTGTCTATGAATTTGAGGATCTTTATTTATCGATGGTTAATCTAGACATCGTATTTATTTTGTTGATGAGTTGATTCATGTTATCTGTGTTTGTTTATTGTATTTTGTGCTTATTTTCGTGTTTTTATGTGCCTTAGTCGAGTCTTTATAAGTTCGTTTTGATGTCGACAGGTTCATTTTATCGTATTTTATGTATTTTCATTTTCGTTATATTTTTTGTATTTCGACGTACTTTCTTGTCTCTTTCGGTGTGTTTAGGTCCAATTTGCCGAGCTTGAGAAAATGAGTCGTTCGAGCCGATCGAGTCAAGACAAACGAGCCGTCCGAGCCGACCGAGTAGAGCCATTCCGAGCCGAGCCAAACGAGCCGACCGAGTCGAGCCATCCCGAGCCGTGACTGGGTCCGCGCCAGCGCCTGCCAGCACCCGCGCCAG
>CACSLK010034050.1:1547719-1564319 GCA_902706635.1 Striga hermonthica | reverse complement strand
CCAGGCCCGCGACGTCACGTGTGCCACCGTGCCCAGTCCACGTCCTGCCACCTCACGCCCGTGACCATGGACCGTTTAGCTACCTCGCGAGTGCTTATCATTAAAAGTGCATATTTTTAGTGTGTGTTTATGGTGTAGCTATAAATAGACATTGTGCTTTAAATTTTTAGACAATCCTTCATTTTCTAACTTTTTAGTTGGGAAATCCTCTCCATTTCCTCTTTTATTTTTTTTATGCTTTGCTTAGCGACTCATGGCTCAATTTTTCCGGCGAAATTCTGGCAACCTTATTTTCAATCAAGATTCGAGTTTTCTGCACTATTTTCGTCTACACATGCGGTAGGAGAGTAAGTATCTTGCTTATGGCTTACTACTTCGAGTTTGTTTTTTTGATTTTATGTTGATGCTCGATTTTTGGTCTTTGCTTTATTTACATTGCTTGCTTTCGTGTGTTAGGATTCGATACGTGCTTATCTAGAAACGTCTCGACTTTGTTCAAAGCGTGATGATTTAGTGTAGAAAGCTCATGTTAGAATACCTAGCATCACTATGCTCACATGTTTTCTCTTATTTATTTTTCTATTTTTTTGAGTCATGGAGATTCCGGTAGACCAAAGTTTCAATCTTCCTCTCTATATTTACATTTTTCATCATTTGCTCTTAGATTCTTAGTTTAATTTTATGCAATTAATCCCCATCAAGCGAGTAGAATGTGTAGGACCTTGTTTTTGGTTATATGACTTTGACGACTAGGTAGTGAACGAAGCTCCGAACAACCTTTCTTTGAGAACGACTTAGTCAGGTAGCTCGGTTACCACATGCCCACAAAAAGTATAAACAAAATGGCTCCGTTCCTGGGGAAGACGAGTAGGACGCCAAGTTTGTTATCTAGTTGTCGTTCGTTTACGTGTTTCTCTTGCTTTTTGTAGCTTTTGTTTGGTTTTGCGTGTTTCTTTTGATTTTTTGTTTGTTTTCGTTTTCTCTTGCTATTTTATGTGTGTTCGTGTAAATATCGTGTCGTGTTAGTTGTGTTTTCGTGTTTTCTTCTCTTTTGCCTCGTGTGCCTTTGGATTATTTAGTTGTTCTTGTGCGAGGTATTTTGCTTGAGGAGCTCCGATGGATCCGTACGGTTATTCTTATGCCGGTAGCTCGTCTCATAGATACCCCGACAACTATCGTGAGGAGATGCACCCGTATGAAGGGCCGCCTTATCCGTATAGAAATCCAATCCATTCATACCCGCCATCTCAAGTTGATTTTGATTTTTACTCTCCGGGTCACGAAGAGACGCCTCACTACTATCCACTGCCTCCCGTTTATTATGAAGTGAGACTTCCACCCGAGCCGACTCGAGAAGCTTCTCGAGTAAATTTAGACTAGATTATGGAGAATTTAGAGGAGTGCAATCGATCCCTTCGTTCTTCAATGGCTCTCATATCCCAAAAGGAAAAAATCGAGTCCTTTGTTCCATCATCTCCATCATTTGAGCACCTATCGGTTGGCCAACCTTTTACCTCGAGTTTCGAAACTTCAATTCCAACCATGGTTGCGCCTTCTGAACGTCACCAAGAGGTTTTGACGAGCACTCAAGAGGCACTTGCGAGCCTCATGTCGATCACTGAGGAGCTTCTTAGTTGTAGGAGTATATCCATTCAATCCGTTCTTCAAGTCACACTCACGAAGTTCGACTCTACCGTGGTCTATTTTCTTGATTTGGACGTCTCTCGCATTTCGATCGGTGGATACTGTTCTCTATCGGCGAGGATTATTCGGGAGAGTACTCGGTTTGAGGGTGAGTTTTGAGCTATGGTGGATCGGTTTACCTCCTTGAAAGAGATGGGGCTCACTCTCGTTTATGACGGAACGCAATCTTTCGACAAGAGTGAGGACATCGGCGACTTGGTTGTTAAAGAAATCTCCTCTCTTGACGATTCGAACGTGCAATCCACACTAGGTACGTCAACTCTCTCTTTCGATGATAGTGCTTTGAGCTTTAGTTCTATTGTTGAGAGTGCGAGTATGGATTCGGGAGTTGATATGGTGTATGGTATGAGGGACAGTTTGTTTGAGGATTCGATTGTGTTGAACGGTGTAAATAGTGCTCGGGAGGATGATTTTATGGAGGAAGACATGGTAGTTGAAGATATTTTGTGGATGCTGTTGAGGAGAATTTTGAGCCATTATGTGATGTCATGGACCCGAGGTGTACGTTGGTTGATGATTCGACTTGTGATGTTGAGTATGACGTGGTTCCCATGTCCTTTGGTTTGTCGTTTCATATTATTGAGGGTCGTGACCATTTGGAGGAGTTTAGCGTGCCTACGCCCGTGCTCTCGATGCTTGATATCGATGATTACACATCCAAGATGAAATATATGATGATCGGGATTGATTCGACGTGCTCCATAGACATTTTCATATTTCTGGAGATCGAGTATAGGGCCTTGGTTCGTAAGGATTTATCTCTTCTCATGGTGGTTGTTGATATCCGCGCTTGGTTTCATAAAAACTCGGCCACGAGAGTGTATTTTGGCCCGCCTTTATTCTGTGCTACCGGCTCGTCTACTCTTGGAGAATACAAAGGCGTGGCACAATCGTCATTTTGGATCCCGGTTGATTAGGTATGTGAACGTCGATCTCAAGATGTAAAATGAACGCTTTGTGGGAGGCAACCGACGGTTATTACTTTTTCTCGTTTTTTGCTATTTTTTTTTTATCGAGAATAAATAGTCCCATAAATCACACAATACACGAGACATTACATGAAGGAAACGAGGTTTGGGTCAAGGATTGGTTGAAAATGTTGAAAAGTTTGGGTTAGTATCCAAAATTTAGATAAAGTATAAAAGTTGATGAGAAAAGGCTCATGCCGACCCGCTCGACAGTACCGACCTGTTAGTGTCGGGCCAAAAGTTTTATCGAGAATATTCCGAGAAGTGTGGATGAGAGTTGGGTGTCGAAAACCATGAAAATATGCCTAAGTGTTCAAAAAATGGCCCCAGGCCCGCACTGGCCGAGGAGGCCCGACAGCGCCCGCACTCGCGCCCACGTGGCCAGGCCTATTACCTCGCGTCAGGCGCTCCTGACCTCGCCAGCGCGCCTGCGACCTCGCGCCCCCAGGCCCTACTGCATGGTTCCCGCGACGCGAAAACGCTCGCGACCAACGGGCATGCACCCGCGCCCGCAACGCCACCCGCGTGTTGGGATCTGTGAGAATCTCATTATGTACAAATTACAAACTCAATAGCAAACGTAAAACTATGTGCAGCGGATCTAAATGTTTGACGTACAAAACTTACGGCTTAAATTTATAGCGATATGGCTGATCTTCAATTAGATTGAATTTGTTGGGATGAACATACGAACACGTCGGGATCACGAACGGATCAGGTTGGTCACGTTTCGGGCTCGCCAACAGCGTGTCGGGTATCTCGGGGCGCGTTGCGGCTGGCCTACAACGGCTCGTGGGGCATACAACTGGCGCAGCGGCTTCACGTCGCGGGGACAGCGGTCCGGTAGGGCTGTCGGGTTGCGACTTTGGTCGTGACTCGTCTGCTTCGGTTTGATCACGGGGTCTCGATTACCATGAGATCTTCTACTGTATATCTCTTGCACCTCTTCAACTTGTATCGGTGGAATAACAAGAAGAAGATAAATGTCGAATGAGATTTAGAGAGAGAGAGAGGGGGCAGTTTAGGCGTGTAGAATAATGTTCCAACTCTCCTCTTCTCGTGGGCTTAATGGTGTATATGTAGAGCTACAGTAGGGACCCTTAGGAGATTAGGAAGAGAGCTCCTTAATTAATTAAAATAACTGTGGGACAAACCCACAATTCTAATTGATTAAATAATAAAAAAAAAGCTACTGGAAAACCTAAACAAACGCCGAAACCCTTTTCCCCAATCTCCTTCGCCGAACTTCTTCTCAATCTTTTCGATCTGTGCCTCTCTTGGTGACGGCGCCCGCTTGCCGGTGAGCAGCTCTCAACCGCACACCTATGGCTCGGCCTGAGATGCTCCTCCTCTCTCTCTGTTCATGGTTCGACTTGGGTGCTGATTCCTCCGATTTCTCGGTGGTTGTTCGTGATCTGGCGGTGATTGCGGGTGGAGGGGCTGTGAGGGGTGCGGCAGCGGCGGTTGAGCGTGGCTCGTGGCATTTCCTCTCTTCTCATTTTCAGCTGGCTTCATCTCAGTCTCTGTCATTATTCGAGGGTGTCGTCACTGTTCTTGGTCACTGGCTTCTTTGTGGTGCGGTGGAGCTTGGTTATGGGGTGTCTGGGGGGAGAGCTGGAAGGTGCGCCCGTTGGTCACACCGGTGGTTTCGGTGTGGCTGGGGCATTGTTGTCGTTCTTATGTCCTTCTCCATGGATCTCTGGCATTGAATCTGTAGGAGGACCGGTGTTGTTGGATCTGCAGCTAGTGGTGTTAGCTGGGTTCTGGTCGACGGCAGTGGTTAGTGGGTCGATTTGGCTTCATTCGTTTGGAGAGCGGGTCGGCTGTTGGTGTTGTTTGTGGACTGGGACTTCGCCTTGCTAGGCTTCGGCAGTGGTGGGTGCGGTCCTCTTTCTTCGGACTTTCCCTTGGAGTCGGCTTCCTCCCATTGGTTTAGTCCAGTCTTTTCACTGAGGGAGGGCTCGTTTTAGCTTTTGTTTTGTTGCCTTGTCTCTATTTTGTTTTGTGTCGTTGAAGTGTATGTTGTTTAGGTTTTGTGTTTTAGGTTTGGGTCGTTGGCCTCTGTGCGCCCGAGTGTGAACTTATTATCCTGTTGGAATCTTACACTCGAGCATTACCCTGTTGGGGTCGTCTTTGTGTGGCTTGGGTATTACCCTGTTAGGGCCGGTTCTAGGCGGTCTTTTGACCTGTCCTCCCATTTTAATTCAGCTGGTGGTTGTATATTTGCACATTTGTGCATTTTATATAAAATTTCTATCCTTTCGAAAATAAATAAGTAATTAAATAATATTATGGGCCACTAACATAATATTATTGCACTCTTTTTTCCGAGCCCGATTTACAATTGAGACTCCAATAATAATTACTCGAATTATCTCTCCATGTTTAAGATATAATGTTCATTCATTAATTCGATTACTGATAATCAAGAATTAATTTATTTATTATTATTTCACCGAAGCTAGCGCTCGTTCATCACATTATACTATGTCGGAATTTAATTCACTTGCAGGGTTTAGCATAACAATCCTTCATGAACTCACTTCGGGGACATCATCAAACTAAACGTACATGGTAGCCGTAAATATCCTAACAACACATCATACATGCAACAATATTACCCAAGACAGTGAGACTATTGATCCAGTTCACTAAACCTCACCCATGTGAATCAAAGTAATATATACTGCATATATATGTCTATTTAATATCTTACGGGTTAAGAGAACGCAGTAATTAACCGAGGCCTAGTTCGTTTACGAAGATCAGTATAAAACGAACTTCTTCTCTATGGGATCTTGTTCAATACATAACTGTACTAATGCAACTAATCAGTCAAGACAAACTGTACCGTTGACACTACAACCGTTCGGATGGGGTGATCATGTCCATCTAGGTTAGGTTGTGAACCATAATTCTTGTTTCGCAAGTGACTGATAGAATGATCTTCGGTTCTCCCTATGACGATCCACTCTATCTAACTGCAAAACAATATAACATAAAACTTGTTTAATCTTACACGATTCTCATTCATATAGGGTAAAAGTGTAATATCATTCAAAGCTAAGCTTTTAGTATATAACACTAACAATCTCCCAATTATACTTAAAGCTTTCGCTTTTACAAGTATGGTCTTATCAATCTGTTATTCTAAAATACATAAGTCGATCCTATCGCCATGCACTTGACTCCCATTCATACCACGTGTTTGATAAAGACCTTCTCCGCCAAACTCTTCGTGAAGGGATCAGCTAGGTTGTCCTATGATGCAATCATGGCAACATCAACCTCTCATCTACCAACTATCTCTCGAATCAGATGGTACTTGCGCTCTATGTGTTAGGGGTGGGCGCGGTCCGGGACGGTCTGGGATTTGACCTATCCCGGTACATGTCCCGGTTTTTTGAACCGGTCCGGGACCGGTCCGGGACGAGACCCCGTCCCAAACGGATCGGTATGAATCCGGACCGGGACAAAACGGTTCGGGATCGGGACAAAACGGGAAAAAAAAATTTCAAAATTCAAATTTTTTATTGTTTCACTTAAAAAAAAACTTTGATTCCATAACAACAAATTAAAATGCAATCATGCATTCTGCATTAAAAAAAAAAAAATAGCTACTAATACTAAATTAAACATTGAACATTGTCTACACAAAGCTTGTTAAGACTAAATTAATTATTAAAACAGAAACTGAAACTGTGACATTGTAAACATAAATATAAATAATGTATAATATATATACTATATATAAATATAAATAATGTACATTGTTAACTTAAACCAAGCCTTTAACTATATAAAATATAAATAATGTATACTATATATAATATACATTGTAAACATAAATATAAATAATGTATAATATATATATGTATACTATATATATATAATATTTTTGTACAAAAATATAAAACGGGACAAACGGGACGGTTTGGGAAAAAATTTATAAAAACCGATACCGACATTGTTTCAACCGGTTCGGTACCGGGAACGGTACGAAAATTTTAAAAACCGATTGGATCCCTTTTTTTTCGGAACGGGACCATTTCGGTCCGGTTCGGGATCGGGAACTTCAGCTTTTTTGCCCACCCCTACTATGTGTTTACTTGCTCTGTGGGCTCGTGGTTCCCTTGTGTTTTCTACTGCTACACTGTTATCACAGTACACAATGATACCACGTAGCAAACTCAGAATCACCTATAAGTCCACTAAGAAGTTTCTGAGCCAAACTGCCTCTTTCGCTGCCTCTGAGGTTGCTATGTACTCGACTTCCATGGTGGAGCCTGCCACGCATTTCTGCTTAGCACTTCTCCATGAAATGGCTCCACCTCCGAAGGTAAACACATAACCTCAGGTTGACTTACTCTCGTCCTTGTCTGACTGGAAATCAGAATCACTGTAACGTAGAGGTAACAAGCTGTCTGCGCGGTAAACTAACATATACTCCTTAGTCCTTCTCAGGTACATGAGGGGCGCGCGCGAAGGGGGGCGTGTGGAATTATGTTCCAACTCTCCTCTTCCCATGAGCTTAATGGTGTATAAATACAGCTACAGTAGGGACCCTTAGCTCTACCGGGCCTATCTTTACTTCGCCCGCCGACGAGTCCAAGCTCTACCGGGCCTAGCTCCGCGTCGCCCGCCGAGGAGCCCAGTTCTACCGGGCCTATCTTCACTTCGCCGGTGAGACAAACCCCAGCTCTACCCGGCTCACCTCGTCTCTGTCCACCAACGAGCTCCAGCTCATTTATTTATGCTTGAGTCGAGTTCTCTCATTTACACTGGAACCGAGCTTACCTGCTCACCTCATCTCCGCACCCGTCGACCGTAAATATTGTAACTAATCTAATTATGGTGCTAAGAAACTGCACAAGTTGTGTTCAACAAGGTAGCCCGTTTAGGCCAAAATACTATCGAGTCTGACAAGAGACTCAGTCAGGTAAAAGCTGCCAACGTAATTATATGCTATGAAAGTGCACAACCCGATCTCAACAAGGTAGCCCGGTCATGCCAAAATACCATCGAATTCGACAAGCGACTCGGTCAGGAAAAAAACACCACCATAGTTAGTGCAATAAAATGCACAAGTCGGGCTCAGCAAGATAGCCCGGTCAGGCCAAATACCATCGAGTCTTACGAGCGACTCGGTCAGGTAGAACACGCCACCGTAATTAGTGTAGTAAAATGCACAAGTCGGGCTCAACAAGGCAACCCAGTCAGACAAGAATACCACCGAGTCCGACAAGCGACTCGGTCAGGTAAAATATGCCACTGTAATTAGTGAAATAAAATGCACAATCGGGGCTCAGCAAGGCAATCCGTTTAGGCCATAATACCACCGAGTTCGACAAGCGACTCGGCCAGGTAAAAAGCGCCACCATAAAATTAGTGCAATAAAATGCACATGTCGAGCTCAGAAAGCAGTTTGGTCAGACCAAACCGTCACTGAGCCCAACAAGCGACTCAGTCAGGTGAAAAGTACCACCGTAATCATTAGTGCGATATATTGCACAAGTCGAGCTCGACAAAAGGGCCCGGTCAGGCTGAAATACCATAAAACTAAAGGCCTACGAGCCATAAGGCCGAAGTGCCCTAAATCTAAACACTAAGCTCAATACACAGTCCGACAAGTCAAAATATGTAACAAGGTGATCTCATTTATCGAACATTCATCGCATACATTCATCATGCACTCCTTCATCATGCATTCACGCATCCATTACATGACCGAATTCATAACGTAATCACATTACACATACAATCTCTTAAGGAATACAGAGCTCAAAGCTCACTCAAATAGCTCAAAACTCACTCAAAAAGCTCGAAGCTCACTCACGTCGAGAATTCAAAATGCATTCCTATGCAAAAAACATGTACCAAATTGCCCGACCAGACCGATTAGGCCCCGTCCGATAGAAATACATAAAATTTTCCCTTTCACTCAAACTGACTCAACTCGTCAAAGAACAAAGCGTGATTATCATAAATACGTCAGGCGAAAGCCTAAAATGATCAACAAAACGCTCAAGGGTCCCAAAACATCTTTCGTGTATAACACTTCAAAGTAACTTCTACAAGAGAAAAATAATGAGTAGAAAATGAGAAAACAACGATCCGAGTAACCAAAGTCACTCGACAAGATTAAGTAAGTCCCCGAGGCATACAAAGTAAAAAGCCACGCACTAGATCCTTCTAAAGAAAACTGACAAGATAAAATAAGTGATCTTATGAATCACAGAGAAGTTATTTCCCACGCGTACTCGTCAACATTCTTGCGATTTCACCAATAATCTTCGTTACGCAAATATTCTTGCACGATAAAAAATGTTAAAAGCTCAAAAAATCACGAGGTGAGAACATTGCCAAATTGAAAAGAATAAATGCGACTTCAGAACAGTTCAATCCAGAACATGTCCTACACTGGGGGGTCTCCTGTTGATACCCAAATTGGCTCATATTAATTAAATAATAAAGAACGAGTCATTAACCAAAGAGCTGAAAATACATGATAAATAGATATACAAACAGGTACCCAAAACCGATTAACCAAAAGCCGACGGGTCCCCGAATATGAAGTCCACATGTTGCCGAACTGAGTAGAGGTCAAAGAGATCGGATGACACAGATATCATCAATGAACTGCCCCGCTGAATACATCATATTTAATATAATTGTACTAGAATATTATTATTATATTTTGGTTAAAATAAAAATGTAAGATGAATTATATGTTACATGCAAAGGTGTAAGAGAACTTATATGTTACATGCATGAGTGAAATTGAGTTATACAATGCATGGATGTAAAATAAGTTTCAATACAATATGCATGTAGGATAAGTTTCAAGACAATGTATGTGGATAAGTTTCACTTCACATTAAACTTGAAACTTGTGAGTTTAATTAATCTTGAATTAATTAAACAAGTTGCAACTTAATGAGATTAATGTATCTCATTAAACAAGATGAGTTGTTAAATTAAGTTCTTACACTTGTAACCACACATGGCAAATGACACTTATATATACTTCTCTTCTTTTGTGAAATCTTATGAAGAAAAGTGAGAAGGCTTGATCAATCCCAAAACTCCTTTCCATTTTGTGTGTTCCCTAAAGATTTCAAAGAGAGGGAGGAAATAGAGTTTTTGGACAAAGTTCCAAAGAACTTGTTTGAGCCTTGTATTACATATTATTGTTCTTGAGAGAAATATTAAATAAAATAAAAAGTGAGTTTTGTTGAGTGTCTCTTTCTCCATTGTTATCTATTATTTCCAACAATCAAAAACTCTATTTGCATGGAGACGGAGACGATCAAAATCATGAACCAAGACCTTGTGAAGTTGGATAGGTTTGATGGCTCAAATTTCACAAGGTGGCAAGACAAGGTGAAATTTCTTCTCACGGCCCTCAAGATATTTTATATCCTCGACCCTACCTTGGCTCCTCTACCAAAGCCAAATGAAAACAATACGCTCGAAACTATGGCTGCATGGAAGAAAAGAGAGGAAGACGAGTTAATATGTCGGGGTCATATTTTAAATGCCTTGTCTGATAGGCTATATGATCTCTACACCAATAATTCGGCTAGAGAAATTTGGGAGGCTTTAGAAAATAAATATAAAACCGAAGAAGAAGGTACTAAAAAATTTCTAATCTCCCAATATTTTGATTTCAAAATTTTTGATGAAAAGCCTTTATTACTTCAAATTCATGAGTTGCAAATACTTGTGAATAAATTGAAAGTTTTAAAAATTGAACTACCGGAGGCTTTTCAAGTTGGGGCCATTGTGGCTAAACTACCTTCAAGTTGGAAGGGGTACCGGAAAAGGATTCTCCACAATAAAGAAGATTACTCCTTGGAGGAGATTCAAAAACATCTTCGTATTTAGGAAGAATCGAGATTGAGAGATAAAATGGTTGATGAGTCCAATGGTGGGACTAGCAAAGCAAATATGGTTTCAAAACCAAAACACTTTGCTGATAAAAATAAAAATAAAAAATTCAATAATTCTTTTGGTCCAAAGAAAACACATGACAAGTTCAAGGGCAAGAAAGACTCTTGTTATGTATGTGGAAAACATGGACATTTTGCAAGAGATTGTAGGGACCGAAAGGGGGCTGAAGTGAATGCAATTGATGATGAGATTGTTGCAACTTTAAGCCATGTATGTGCTGTCCATGGGAAGGTTCAAGGATGGTGGTATGATACCGGTGCCACCGTTCATGTTACCTATGACAAATCTCTTTTCAAAACCTTTGAAGATGCAAAGGGAGATCAAGAGATTCAAATGGGAAATCAAAGAAAATCCAAGGTGATTGGCAAAGGCACAATTGAGATTGTATTCACTTCGGGGAAAAAGATTACACTTATTAATGTTTTGTATGTTCCCGATATGAATAGAAATCTTGTCAGTGGTGATTTACTTAGCAAACCGGGTATAAAAGCTGTGTTTGAATCCGGTAAGCTAATATTAACAAAATCGGGGAATTTTATTGGAAAAGGTTATTCTACTGATGGGATGATTAAGCTTTGTATTCAAAATAATTTGAATAAAGAGGCATCTACTTCTATTTATGTGTGTGACTCAAATTCTTTGTCATTCTGGCATAATAGGCTTGGACATGTTGGTTTAAGCACTATTAAAAGAATTGTCAAAAGTGGTTTAATTAATTGTGATATAAATGAATTTAAAAAATGTGAAATATGTGTTGAATCTAAAATGATCAAAAAGCCTTTTCAAAGTGTGGAAAGATCATCGAATTTGCTCGATTTAATACATAGTGATCTTTGTGAACCTAACGGTGGAAAAACTAGAGGCGGAAATAGGTATTTTGTTACATTCATTGATGATTGTTCAAGATTTACCTATGTGTTTTTATTGAAAAACAAAAGTGAAACTTTTAATGCCTTTAAAATTTACTAAGCCAAAGTTGAAAATCAACTTGGTAAAAAGATTAAAATTTTGAGAAGTGATAGAGGTGGTGAATATTTCTCAAATGAATTTAATTTATTTTGTGAAGAAAATGGCATTATTCATGAATGTACAGCACCATATACACCACAAAATAATGGTGTAGCAGAGAGAAAGAATCGAACATTTCTAGAAATGGTTAATGCTATGTTATTGCATGCTAAATTAAATTTTGAGTTGTGGGGTGAAGCATTATTGACTGCGTGTCATATTTTGAATCGAATCCCTATGAAGAAAAATTGAAAAATCTCCATATGAGTTATGGAAAGGAAGGAAACCTAATATAGATTACTTCAAAGTGTGGGGGTGTCTTGCATATTGCAAGAAACAAACCTAAACAAAAGAAAATTGGGTTCGAGAGCCATGAAGTGTGCATTTGTTGGTTATGCCACAAATAGCAAAGCTTATAGGCTATTAGATTTGGAATCTTATGTGATAATTGAATCAAAAGATGTAGAATTCTTTGAGAATTTATTGAGTAGTTCTCAAGAATCTACTAATCTTGAAAAGTATCAAGAGAATGAACCAATGACGGTTGTTGAGAACCCATTGGTGCCGGTGAGAAAAAGTCAAAGACAAAGAAAAAAATTGTTGGGATTGGATGAGATTGATTCTCAAAGAATTTCCTTTTATTTAGTAGAGGGAAATAAAGAAGATATTATTAGGAAAATTCCTATAATACTTCAAGTGGATGAGGATCCCAAAACATACAAAGAAGCCATTGATTCGAGAGATGCCGCTTTTTGGAAAGAGGCAATCAATGATGAAATGGATTCTATTGTATCTAATCAAACATGGGAATTGGTAGATCTTCCAGCAGGATCTAAACCAATTGGTTGCAAGTGGGTGTTTCGTAAGAAATACAATACCGATGGGAGTATTCAAACCTTTAAAGCTAGATTAGTAGCTAAAGGATTTAAACAAAAAGAAGGTATTGATTATTTCGATACATATGCTCCAGTGGCAAGAACAACTTAGATTAGGATATTGTTTGCTTTGGCATCAATTCGTAATTTATTTGTTCATCAGATGGATGTCAAAACGGCATTCTTGAATGGAGATCTCAATGAGGAGGTCTATATGGAACAACCAGAAGGTTTTGTTCTACCGGGAAATGAACATAAAGTGTGTAGGCTTGTTAAATCATTATATGGTTTAAAGCAAGCTCCTAAACAATGACATGAAAAATTTGATAATGCTATTATTTCATATGGATTTAGACATAATAACGCTGACAAGTGTTTATACTCTAAATCTTGTGATGACTATATAGTTATAGTGTGTTTATATGTGGATGACATGTTAATCTTAAGTGATGACATGAGAGGAATAATGGAAACGAAGAGGTTTCTATCATTAACCTTCAAGATGAAAGATCTTGGAGAAGTTGATACCATTTTGGGTATTAAAGTGCAAAAACATAGTGGGGGTTATTCTCTAAACCAAACCTACTATATTGAGAAAATAATTAGCAAATTTAATCATCTCAAGATAAAAAATGCTAATACTCCGTTTGATTCAAGTTTAAAGCTTGAGAAGAATGACGGTAGAGCGGTGGCTCAACTTGAGTATGCAAGTGCAATTGGAAGTCTAATGTATGCTGCACAGTGTACTAGGGCTGACATCTCATTTGCAGTTAGTAAACTAAGTAGGTTTACTAGCAATCCAAGCGTGGAACATTGGGAAGCTATTAGTAGAGTTTTTGGCTATTTAAAGAATACCAAAGAACTAAGCCTCCAATATTCTAAGTTTCCCGCTATACTTGAAGGATATTCAGATGCGAGCTGGATATCGAGCGTGGGAGATAATATATCGACCACAGGTTGGGTGTTTACTTTGGAAGGAGGAGCTGTTTCTTGGGGATCAAAGAAACAGACTTGTATATCACATTCAACTATGGAAGCAGAGATTATAGCTCTTGCTGCAACAGGAAAAGAAGCAGAGTGGCTTCGGGATCTCATGTTGGATATCCCTTTAACTAAAAATAATATATCAACAGTGTCAATACACTGTGATAGTCAAGCAACTTTAGCCCGTGCATATAGTGGAGTATATAACGGGAAGTCTAGACATATTAGTCTAAGACATGAGTTTGTAAGACAATTGATTCAAGATGGAATCATATCAATTTCATTTGTAAGATCAAGTGGGAATCTTGCAGATCTTTTTACTAAACCTCTGACTAGAGATTTAGTAAGAACAACATCTCGAGGGATGAGACTAAAACTCCTTAAATAAATTCACCAATGATGGCAACCCAACTTAACACTAAGAAATGATTAGTTTTAAGTTCAATGGGTAAAAACAAGTCGTTGATAAGTGAATTATAACAACATTAAAATTTGGGAGTTTCATCTGAGATATAAAATGTTGGTCGTTACGGTTGGAGGGTTAAGCATAAAGCTTTTAATGAAATTCAGTCTACGTGTGACAA
Source organism: Striga hermonthica (assembly GCA_902706635.1). NCBI lineage: Eukaryota > Viridiplantae > Streptophyta > Magnoliopsida > Lamiales > Orobanchaceae > Striga > Striga hermonthica. Next base: position 1,550,243 of record CACSLK010034050.1, on the reverse strand, counting down.
ACATTTTAAGTAACGAGAATGCTGTAAGAATTTCACCTATGTGAACTTAAAAGTGGTGCCGCTTCTCATGAGAGTTGGAGTTTTCTCTCAAGAAAGTTCATGAATGGATTGAGCATATGGCCATAAAAGTGCTAAGCGAGAAAAAGTGATAGGTGCTCGCCTAATAGTGAAATGTGTGTGTTGTCACCGGTTTCGTCACAAGGAATAACTGGTTCAATGCTACAAGCAACCTGAGATTTCGACGAGGCTTTGTGATGATTACACTAATGTAAAGTTCAAATCGAAAGATACTTTATTTTATGCATTTTCACTATGGTGGTTATAATGTTGGCTTTTATTTTAACCAAGTGGGGGATTGTTATATTTTGGTTAAAATAAAAATGTAAGATGAATTATATGTTACATGCAAAGGTGTAAGAGAACTTATATGTTACATGCATGAGTGAAATTGAGTTATACAATGCATGGATGTAAAATAAGTTTCAATACAATATGCATGTAGGATAAGTTTCAAGACAATGTATGTGGATAAGTTTCACTTCACATTAAACTTGAAACTTGTGAGTTTAATTAATCTTGAATTAATTAAACAAGTTGCAACTTAATGAGATTAATGTATCTCATTAAACAAGATGAGTTGTTAAATTAAGTTCTTACACTTGTAACCACACATGACAAATGACACCTATATATACTTTTCTTCTTTTGTGAAATCTTATGAAGAAAAGTGAGAAGGCTTGATCAATCCCAAAACTCCTTTCCATTTTGTGTGTTCCCTAAAGATTTCAAAGAGAGGGAGGAAATAGAGTTTTTGGACAAAGTTCCAAAGAACTTGTTTGAGTCTTGTGTTACATATTATTGTTCTTGAGAGAAATATTAAATAAAATAAAAAGTGAGTTTTGTTGAGTGTCTCTTTCTCCATTGTTATCTATTATTTCCAACACATTACTCTTGGTAGTGATGAATTTGTCACGTGGGCTGGTCATAATTTAATAGTGCTTTTAAATAAATGTAATGAGATTTGTTAATGTTGCAACATCTTTTTTTTTTTTTAAATGTCATAAAGTGATTACGCTTTTAAGGTAAATGTTGTTGTATTAGTAAATAAGATGACACTTCTTAAAAAGAGACGTTATTTAAATACAAATTTATAAAAATTCTCGTCATATTGATAAACACGGTGACATTTTTTATTAAATTTCATAATTTAATTATACTTTTAAATAGTGTCTTAATATAGATTAACATTGCAACACTTTTCTTCCCTTGACATTATTTGAATACAATTTTTAAAAAGCGTCGTTATTATTTTATCTTTACAACGCTTTTTAAAAAAGCGACGTTATTATTTTCACTTTATAACACTTTTTAAAAAGAGTCGCTATTATTTTATCTTTATAACGCTTTTTAAAAAGCAGTGCATGAATTTATGTTTTAACTACACTTATTAGAAAAAAATCACTATATGTATGTTGTCAGAAGTCCTTTTTGTTGTAGTGCGATAGGTGAAATTTAGCTTTTTAAAAAAATCTAGATAGGAAATTTATATTAGTAATTAGACATTAAAGTGAATTAGCTTTTCTTAAAAAAAAAAAGATTATGTTACATTAGTTTTTTAGAAAATCTATTATAAATTATTTTTTATACGATGTATTTTGTAAGCTGACAGTGAGATTTGTTGTGCGATCGGATTTTTTAAACTTGCCGATATTTATGCACATGGATGAAATCAAATTCCATTTTCAATGCTTCTGATTTTATGTTAAAATGGTAACAAATTCCACCTTTTAAGTGCAACATTTAATGTTGTCGGTTTTTAAATTACAAAATTTATACTTATATTATAAGCAAACTTATTTACTAATTTCAATATGTGGAATAGTCAACAATAATTAATGACTTGTTAATCTTATCAAGTGCATTAATTACGTGTGTGTTTTTTTTTTTCCAATTTTTTCTCATTCAAACAGTTTTGTAAAAAAAAATCTGATAAAATCAATAAATAAAACCGGTATGGAAATATGATCAAGAAATAAAACCTGTATGGAAATATATGATCACAAATCTGTTCTTATCTTTTTTTTTTTTTTCATGTTGAGCGCGTATTTTTATTTTATCTCAGATTTCTTTGTTTCTAAAATTCCATATTATTAAGGAAATAAATCACGCTCTCTCTTTCACAAATAAAAACAGATTTAGGACTAAGATAAATAACGCGTCTCATAGTATTATGCAAGGAATAATTTATAATTATATTTATTTATAAAATTTACAATTTTGCTATGGAGCCATCGGATGGCTCGACTTATGGAGCAATTCATACTTAATCACCAATAGTGCATTGACACGTGTCCTACAATAAATACAATTTAGACAAGTGTCACTATATTAAGTGATGGATGGCTCCATAAGAAAACAATCCGATGGCTCCATAGAAATTTTTATAAAATCTATATCAATACTTATATAAAAGGCATTCTATTTACTACAATTAGTAGTAAGAAAAGTCAAAGGTAATTAATGC
>CACSLK010034050.1:1507835-1534500 GCA_902706635.1 Striga hermonthica | reverse complement strand
TTAAAGAAATCACAATTACTAAAACGGTACCCGTTTTGACAGAAATAGTACCACTTATTCTTCTGCGTAGTACCTGTTTTTGATCAATTAGTACTTACTTTTGGTCAACGAAAACGGATTACTTCAGTTTTGGTCAACATTTGCAAAAATTGGTACCAGACCTAGAGTAAAATAGTACCAGCTTTTGGTGTTTTGGTACAAGATATCGGGTCTTCAGTACCAACTCCAACGAACATAAAAAAAAATCGAATTTCGGTCTCAAATAATGTCTACATGACCAATAATCACTCTCACACTAGTTTATATTAGATTTAAAATGTGTTTAATTAAATTTAATCGCAAATTAGTCACGAACACAACACACTAATGAAAAAACACTATCAATACATTTCATCTCATTAAAATACACACTTCATCTCATTGAATGATCATACTTGACTACTCCAAATTCTACCTATATGTTTTAACTTCCACTATTTCTCAACCAAATCACGCGTGAACGATGCACGTGACATGATAGACATGGAGGATTAAAGAAATCACGATTACTAAAATGGTACCAGTTTCGACAGAAATAGTACCGCTTGTTCTTCTGCGTAGTACATGTTTTTAATCAATTAGTACCTACTTTTGGTCAATGAAAATGAATTACTTAAATTTTGGTAAACATTTGCAAAAATTGGTACCAGACCTAAAGTAAAATAGTACCAGCTTTGTGATGTTTTAGTACCACATATCGGGCCTTCAGTACCAACTCCGACGAACATAAAAAAAAAATCATATTTCGGTCTAAAATGATGTTCACGTGACCAATAATCACATGACATTAGTTTATATGAGATGTATAATGTGTTTAATTAAGTTTAATCACTAATTGGTCGCGAACTCAACACACTAATGAAAAAGCACTACTAATACACTTCATCTCATTAAAAGACACACTTTATCTCATTGAATGATCATACATGACTACTCAAAATTCTATCTATATGTTTTATCTTCCACTATTTCCCAACCAAGTCACGCGTGAACGATGCACGTGGCATGGTAGACATGGAGGATTAAAGAAATCACGATTACTAAAACGTACCAGTTTTGACAGTAATAGTACCGCTTCGTCTTCTGTGTAGAACATGTTTTTAATCAATTAGTACCTACTTTTGGTCAACAAAAATGGATTGCTTCAATTTTAATTAATATTTGCAAAAATTGGTACCATACCTAGAGTAAGATAGTACCGAAATTATGATGTTCTAGTACCAGATATTGGGTCTTAAGTACCAACTCCCACGAACATAAAAAAAAGAAGTGAATTTCTTAAATTGGTACCAGTCTTACCGATAATAGTACCACAATTTCTTCTACACAGTACCAGTTATTAATGAATTAATACCTATTTTGTAGAAAGAACAAAAAATAAATTACTTCAATTTTGGTCAACATTTGCAATATTAGTACTTTACCTGGAGTAAGATAGTACTGAAATTATGTTGTTCTAGTACCAGATATCGGGCCTTCAGTAACAACTCATACGAACATAAAAGAAAAACGAATTTCGTAAATTTGTACCAATTTTACCGATAATAGTACCACATTTTTTTCTATGCAGTACCAGTTCTTGATCAATTGGTACCAACTATGTAGAAAGAACAAAAAATGGATTTACTTCAATTTTGGCCAACATTTTCGTTGACCAAAGTAGGTACTAATTGATTAAAAAGAGGCACTGTTTAGAAGAAAAGTGATACTATTATGAATAATGGTATCAGTTTAAAATTAAAAAACATAACTTCCTTAAAATTGAACCTTTCTCTTGATGCAACTACCAGTGCCCATGCCTCTACTTAATCTCTCTTTTTCGCCCACGATCTCAGCAAGAGGTGGAGACAACGACCCACTAGAACCGGTGAGAGGGCTCATCTACTTGCTGAGCGAAGGCTCCAACAGATCGCTCACATTGGTTCGACCTCGTAACCCTGGTTTACTGGTCTGGTATGTAAAATTAACGTAATTCATATAAAAATATGTCAACTTTATTTAATACGACCATAATCCATATAAACATATGTCGACTTTCATATGAGTACTTTCATAATTAACTAAACTGTACTAATTTATACTCATCTATATATCGAATAGAAACTGGTACTAATTTATACGAACATTTATATTGAAATTGTGTTCTTTTTAGTATTTTAAAATGATTATAACGTAATTCTCGCGTTTCGGTTCTTATAATACATAGTGCAAATAGAAATTCATGTTGCTTAAGCTATTAGAGTATAGATTTTGTTTGTTAGTAATAACAACATATAATAATAAAATTGGGTGGTTAATTTAATAATTTATTTTAATAATATTATATGAAACTAAATTTTGGAATAAGATAATAGTTGAGTATTGTGATGAAGAAAATGTGTGTGATTTTACTTTGGCATGAAATGTTCCAATTTAAATGATGTGAATTTCATTTGGTATGGATATAAGTGTATTTAATTTTGAAAATTAAATAAGTGGTATGAATTTTATTTGGTATGAGTATGAAAGTCGAATTTTAAGTTGATTTGTTAAGGAGATATGATTCTCAATTTTTAGAATATTTCTATAATAACTTGTCATAAGATATTGATGATAATTTTTATATATTGCCCCTATATATAATTTCCGAATACGCCAAGCCTATGTGGTAGGCTCGTATGCTTCAGAATTTTATTTGACATAATTAAATACTTTGTATTGACGCATGTACATGTTTTAGGCTTGAAATTACCATAAACTAATTTAGGTTTTATTTTTTCTTAAGTTACCATATACTACTTTTACTTTTTTTTAATTGAATTCTTATAACAATTGTTATAAATATGTATTCTTTTTATTTTTACATCTTTATAAATTTTTATTTGTATTTTATTTTTTGTATATTATGTCTCAAAATAATCATATTTAAATCGTTTTCAATTTGACATTCATATTGCATATATAAAATAAAAAATAGTTATATGTATCATTATAAGAAATCTAAATTTAAAAATAAAAATAAAAAATATAGATACAATATAAATTATTTTGTAATATAATAAAAATTTTAATACTCTTTTTCATATATTTTAAATAAAATAAGAAAATTAAGTACAAAAATATGGGCTCTATTTTAAATTAGTTACTATTTTTTTAGTTATTAACTCTTTTTGTATATTCATTATACATAATTTTAAAAATAAAATATAAATTATTTTAATTTTTCTATAGTAAAAATATTTATATATTTAACTACCTGTGTAGTGCACGGGTATCATAATAGTTGATATATATTCCTCTTGAAAATTAAACACACATTTGAATAAATATTTTTTTAATAAAATTTAATCTTTGATACATCTTTTGAAATAAAGATTAGTGAAATATATTTTTTTTTATTGGGAGAGTTTATACAAAAATAAATTTATATTAATTAATGAAAAGATATAAGTTTTATTATTATACTTAATATTTATATATATATTTTTAAATATATGATAAAAATTTTATCAAAATATTTATTTTATGGAACCACAGTGTACCTATATGACAGATAAGGCAGCAGAGCCATTGTGTTTACGGGCAAGTTGAATTTTGAATAAATATTTTAAAATGACACTTATTTTGAAATGAAATAATGTAACTTATTAACAGTTATGTACATCATACGAGTTGTGTAATAATTTTAAGTACACATATTTATATAATTTTGTACAAATTTAAATTTCATATAACATTTTAAATAAATTATTATAAGAGTAGTATTACATATTGATTTCATATTATTTGGTGAAAAAATTTAATTTATAAATATTAATGAATATCTATTACCCCTGCATCACACTAGATTCATAATAGTTTGTTTTAATGAGTTACAAAACTGATACCTATTTTCGAATAGGACAATACCAGTGTTTTAGTACAGTTTTGCTATGGAGCCATCGGATGACTCGATTTATGGAACAATCCACATTTATTCACCAATAGTGTATTGACATGTGTCATACAATAACTACAATTTGGACATGTGTCAATATATTAATCGATGGATGACTCCATAAGAAAATAATCCGTTAGCTCCATAGAAATTTTGGTTTTAGTAACTCAGTACTTATATATTGTCATTTAATACCGACTTATGAACGAAAATGAATATATACCGTAAATATTTGTTTACAAAAATGATACATATAATGTAGTAGGACAATACCAATGTTGTTGTAATTTAGTACCTATATATTGTGTGGAAAGAAAGAAAAAGAAAAAAAAAATTAAGAATAAAAGTAGTAGAAGAGATGAATAGTAGAAGATGAGTAAAAAATAATAAAAAAATGTGTGAAAAGAGAGAGAAAGAAAAATAATAAAAAATAAGAAAGTTGGTAGTGGAGAGAGAGAAAAATAATAAAATAATAAGATGAGATGAATGATAGTGGGAATGATATTATTTTCAATTTGCTTTTAACTTATTTAGATAATAGGGAGTTAAGAGGAAGATGATTAAGGGGGTAGGGAGTGTAGAAGAAAAAATTTTGTGTGGGGATTGAGGAAGAAAACTAAAAGAGGTTTGGGGATTTTTGAGGAAGTTTCCCTTTTTATTACAGTTATGATAATTATTTTTAAAAAATAAATAATATATGGCTTGTGAATTTGAAAATTTTGATTTAATAATTCAATTTATAAAAAATAAATAAATGTTTTCTTACAACAAGTAAATAACTTAATAATTTATTTATTTATTTATATAAATTCTAAACAATATATATAGAAAAATATGGATGAATTATACGTCCACCCACGTATTTTAACAAATTGAATGCTTTTTAATGAACACTTAAATGATAATTATTAAACAAAAAAATTACAAAAAATAAATAAAATAAATAATGAACCATAATAAAAAAATTTATATTTCACATGCGCAAGTAAACGGAGGATCCCATCCTCCATGCAATATAAGTGAATTAAAAAAGAAATATGGGACATCCCATTTTGCATAGAAAATTAATAAACAAATGAATAAAATGTATCTCTCCTCATCCGCTAACTCAAAACGCCGGGTATTGTAGCGTTTTCTAAAGCTTTTTCACTCAATCAACTGAATAAAAAAAAAAAAAGAAGCTAACCAAACAATATTTTCAGTGTTTTTATTCCGTCAAAACAATTATTATAGCCTTTTGATGTAAAACGTTGTTAGTCTATTATCTATATATATATAATTACTGACTAATGAGTATTTAATAAAACCTATTAAATTATACCTAGGTGGCAATATAATTTTTTCCCTCCAAAAACCGTTACTTTTTATTCATTTAACTTCTCATTTAATTATTAGGTAATCAATACACTAATTACTTTAAAATTACAAAAATCATTTTAAATTTTCTAATTACTTTCAGTTGACCATATAATGTGTTGACTATTTAATGTGAGTAGATGTTATTGTTGTGGTTACATTTAAATTAACTTCTTTCGGAAAAACATATTTGAAATTCTTAAATAAATAATACGTAATTCACAAAAAAAGATACATACCAAAATATTCATTATATCCAATATGATAAACACAATTTAAAAAATTTAAATATTTCAGCTCCTTTAATTGTAAATTTAACAAAAAATATTAATCATTATATGTATACAAATAACTCACAATATTTTATTTATATATTTGTGCAAATGCACAGGTTGAATACTAGTTCTTTTATCTATAAATAAATTCTTTTATCTATAAAAAGGGAACCTTGCCTTCATTTTGCGACATATGTCCACCCTTTTCTCATTAAGACACGTCACCTTCATCAATACGACGTCGTTTTGAATTAAACCAACGGTGTCGTTTGTTACTTTTATTTCTCTAACCCTACGGCTTGTGCGTTCTGTTCCTCTGCAGAGAAAATTTTCCCCAGTTTTTATGCCTTAAAATCTGAATATATCAATCTTATTTTCTATGACAATTTCTTCGATTTTTTTTTTTTTTTTTCTTTTTAAATTCCCGTTCCACTCGATGTTTGCAGCCTGCACCCTCTAAACCTCATTCTGCCGTTCGTGTTTACTTTGCAAATCACTTCGAATTTTTTTTTTTTTTTTAACGATTTCGGGACTCATTTTTCTGTTGCCGGTCGGTACGATTGCGATCGTGTCAACGGCGGTGCATTTTTCCTTGCCGCCGGATGTTTCTAGCCTCCAAGCCTCAATCTGTCGTTCTCATTTCCCATGAAAATCTCTTCTATTTTTTTTTTCTCCGATTCGGATCTCATTTTTCTGTTGACGACTGGTTCGAGCCCAATAACGTCAACGACGGCAGTGCAATTTTCCTTACCTATGGACCGATGGATCAAAGCTAGACGGCATGGAGTCCATGGAGTCAAGAAGAGCTGATTACGATTTAGGTTAAATTTTAAATTTAACCTAAATTTAAAATTTTAATGCATTTACAATTTAGGTTAAATAATTAGGGTTCCTACGTTTAATGGCCTTAATCGACTTTGTACATGTTGTTAGGCTCGCTGGAAAACTACGGGCTATACATGAGGAAGGATGAAGATGAGAAGAACTTCTAGCAGAAGGTAAGGGCTATTCTGGCTGCAATCCTATATGCTGTGAGTATTAGATTTTGAAAAATCGAGTGTTTGATCTTGTTAAAGCCGAGATTAGGCATCTGTGTTGTATGTTTGTTGCTTTTAGTTTTCTTAGTCTTAGCCTGTTACATAAAAATAACATTGTTTAATCAAAGAAAGCTTACTTAAGAAATTTCTTGTACAATCTGAATTTTTTTTAATATTGGTCATTCTGAATAACATATGGAGGGGTAGATTCGATTAATTGGTAACAATCAATTAATGATTAAAATGCCGAAAATTAGTCATTTATCACATAAATGCCAAAGAAACAAACACAACAATACCACAATGTTCAGTTTGTCATAAGTTATAATTCTAAAACCTTTGGTAGTCAATCGTATAACTCATTAGAAACATTTTAAAAGGCAAACCATGTTCGAAGCCTTTATATTTTCTTGCATTTATAAATATAATTACAATGTATTCTTTATCAGAAGTCAAACCATTGTTGAGGAAATATTTTGATCTTCTTAACTGCTTCTGATTCAAGATATTCTTGTCCAAATTTAACTCTATTCCCATAAATCATTATCGTTATATGATCTATTGAAACCGTTATCCAGGATTCGCATGGCTCATGCTAAACTGAAGATTCATTATTATCTAATAATGCTTACGATAGTTTGTATGTTCATGTTGTATAAGCATATAAAACTATCACGCAAGGACGTCGCCAAGTTTGCCAGAAAATAAGATAGTAGCTGCGAACAGGAAGTTAAATAAGACGCGTATCGTGAGCAGATCTGGTGAACTACCCTTTATGGAAGCATATGTCTATAGCATTTTGCTTTTTTCATTTTACCTTAATACAAACACACAACATGCACTGTTTCAAACGTTACTGTTTACTTATTTAAGTGAAAGAAATTGGTGAAACTTGTGCTTAACGTATTTCAGATTAAAGATGGAAAATGTAGACGAAAAATTAGACTTGAGCCTTTTGGCATGCATTCGGAAGTAGAGATTTCCCAAATAAAATAAAATAAAATTATACATGTTGTGTATGAAACTCCAATTAATATTTTAAAAAGTTTAAGAATACATTGATTTATAGACGAAAAGAGTATGCACATATATGCTATTTTGTTTTCCTCTTTAGGGAATGATATATTGATATTGGCTATTCTTCCCCTAACTTCCTCTGATCAATGTTTTAATTTTTTTGTAACTCATTTGATAAATCCTGGTTTTGTTGTTGCTATGAAGTAGTGTGATTAAATGGCAAGTCGTTTTTTGATATATTTCTTCAGTCGGTGTTGTTATTCCATATTTGTTAGCATTCTTTGTGTGTCTTATTTTCCTATGCATGATAAAACTTAATTTGAAGAATTTTTCAAACTATGGGTACTCGATCATTTCCAGTTGTTAAATTATGTAACTTCGTCTCAAAATGCTGCATATTTTAGGCCTCTTTGAGTAGTCTGCAGTTTCTGGATTGAAAAATAGAGAAGGTATATTGAAGGTACAACTAGGGAAGAAGCCACATTTTCATTTGAACTTGAAGGGTTGAACTTGAAGGGATTGGTTGTGTCTGTAGTTGGATTTGTTTATGAAATTTTAAGGTTCTTATATTGCATTGAATATTGATTTTTAATTGGTTTCTGGACGTTCTTTTATGCATGCATGATGATATATTTTGGGTTCGTCTATTCACTACAAGAAAATAGAGTTCTAGTGAAGAATGTTTTTGTCACTATGTTGTCACTATATCTACTGTCACTATATCTACAATTGTTGTCACTATATCTACTGTCAGTATATCTACAATTGTAGATATAGTGACAATAATTGTAGATATAGTGTCACTATATCTACAATTGTAGATATACTGACAGTAGATATAGTGACAACAATTGTAGATATAGTGATAGTAGATATAGTGACAACATAGTGACAAAAAAATTTCTTCACTAGAACTCTATTTTTTTGTAGTGATTTAATTTCTAGAATGTACACAAACACACACAAAAAAAAAAAAAATCAATTATGCCTGGTTTGTGAATTATTGCAATCTTCATTGAATTCTGGTGTTTATCAGCAACCATCATTTAACAATCATTTAACAGCAGCGGCGGACGCAGAGTTTTCTATTGTTAAGATAAGAATGGAAAATGATTTGAAATGAGAGAAGAAAGAGAAAGGGAAACATAAGTAAAAATGATCATCATTTTTCTGCAAGAAACCTCCATACACTTTTCATTGTTCTCAATCCCTAGGGTTACAAATGAGGTAACATATATTTATATCCATATGATCATAATCCTACGGTTCTAAGTTCATCACAATTGATCTCTTTTCACACATGACATGGATTGCTGCTTTATGCTTTTATCCTTTTCCCGTAGCTCGTTCATGGTGACACGGCATGGACTTTGTTTGACCTGCCATGCACATGCAGTAGTCTCTTGTGCGACGTGGCCGGGAGTCTTGTCCTTTTGCGCTGAGTTCTCGTGGGCTATATGTGCATGATGTCCATGCATGCTATCATCCCCCCTCAAGCCAAAGGAGGTGATAGGTAGAACTTGTAAAAGATTTCTAAACCGAGTGAAGGCTTGATGAGACAGCGGTTTAGTAAAGATGTCACCAACTTGGTCTGCCGATGGAACATGATGAACTTTTAAAAAACCTTTGGCCACCTGATCTCTCACAAAATGGAGATCAATTTCAATGTGTTTTGTTCTGGCATGAAGAACTGGGTTAGATGAGAGAGAGATGGTACTGAGATTGTCAACCCAAACTGTAGGGACTTGAGAGCATGGGACAACCAGTTCATGCAGTAGAGATTTTAGCCAAAGGATTTCTTCTGAGGCTTGAGCAAGACTCCTGTACTCTGCCTCAGTGCTTGACCGAGATATTGATGATTGTTTCTTGGAGCACCATGAGATAGGTTTCTTACCAATGTAGAGACAGACCCCTGAGGTGGACCTCCTATCATCTATGTCATTTGCCCAGTCAGAATCAGAATATGCTGTGATGTGATTACTGGAGTTCATTGTATAATGCAAACCATAATCAAGAGTTCCCACAAGATACCTAAGGATCCTTTTTACAGCTTTCCAGTGAGTGTCCATAGGGCATTGCATGAATTGGCATACCTTGTTAACACTAAAGGATATATCTGGCCTTGTTATACAAGCATATTGCAGAGAGCCAACAATGCTTCTGTAGAGAGTAGGATCTTCCATTGGACTTCCCTGATTTCTGCTGAGAGTGGAGGAAGAGATCATTGGTGTTGGTAGAGGTTTGGCATCAAGCATTTTTGTCTTGACAAGTATGTCTTTGACATATTTGGATTGAGTGAGCATAAGGCCAGAAGTTATCTGCTTTATCTCAATACCCAGAAATTGGTGGACCATGCCAAGGTCTTTTAAAGAGAACTCCTGTCTGAGTTTACCAATGATTGTGGAGATGGCAGCAACATTATTCCCTGTGATAAGTATGTCATCTACATAGACTAGGAGCCATAGACATGAACTGTGAGTCTTTTTGATGTAGAGAGAACAGTCAGCTTTAGAGTTCTGAAAACCTAGGGATAGGAGAGACTTCTTCAGCTTGTTAAACCATGCCCGTGGTGCTTGTCTAAGGCCATAGATAGATTTGTGCAACTTGCACACAAGTTGAGGGTTATGAGTATCTTCAAACCCAGGGGGTTGTGTCATATAGAGATCCTCTTGAAGCTCACCATTTAGAAAGGCATTATTAAAATCCAGATGTTTAATGCACCAGCCATTGGAGAGGGCCAAGGATAGAACAATTCTGATAGTTGATGGTTTAACTACAGGGCTAAAGGTCTCATAAAAGTCAATACCTGCTGTTTGACTGTATCCCCTTGCAACAAGTCTTGCTTTGTGCCTTGCAACACTTCCATCTGCATGCCTCTTGATTTTGAAAAGCCATTTGCAGCCTATGATTGATCTTCCTGAGGGTGGACTCACAAGAGACCAAGTGTTGTTATGTAGGAGAGCCTCATATTCAGAGACCATGGCTGCTTTCCAAGTACTGTTTGTAAGGGCTTCTTTGTATGATGCTGGTTCCACTTCATCTAGTTGAGCTGTGAATGTCCTTGGCCTTAAAGAGCCTGTCTTAGACCTGGTGATCATGTGATGTAAAGGAGCAGGAGCATCAGATGGTACATGTGTGGTATTGGAATTGTCTGTCACAATTGGCATTTCAACATAAATAGGGACAGTTGAGTTAGAGTGACTTGAGGATGGTGTTGTTGAGGGTGAGCTTGTGGGTGTGGACTGAGGACTGTTTTGAGTAGTTGATGGAATGTGATGTGAGTGAGGTGAGGTGGAAGGTGAGGGATGATTTTCTGTGGTTAGAGGATGAGGAGGTATGTGAACTATTGGAGGTGGTTGATGTATAAAGGAGTTTAGTTGTTCACTATCAGGATGAGGATGAGTAGTTTGAGCAAAGGGGAATTGAGACTCATCAAATATGACATCTCTGGTGACTATGACTTTTCCAGAAGGTGTTTAGCATATATATGATGGGCAAAGGATAACCGAGTTACCCGACTCGGGTCGATCTCGAAGGAAGGCTATTCGGAGCTTCGTCTACTATATGATCGTCCAAATCACAAAAATCGAAAATAAAATCCTAAACATTCTAAGCAATTGATTGGGGGGGTTTGATTATCACTAGACGAGCGCTTAAAACGAGCAATTAATTAAAAGCAAGATCAAAAGACGAGCAATTAGCTAACTAGATCACCGGAGTCTCATGCCATAACCATAACGGAATGATAATCAATCGACATACGGAATAAACGAGCTACGAGCATTAGATAGCTAACCCTAGTCGTCTAAACTAGATCAACGAGCAATTAACGACTCTATCTACTCAAGCAACGCCATCAAGCATAAGCATTTCCTCCATCATCAATCAAATCCAAATTTACCCTAATAAGCATTATAAGTAAAAACGGAGCAAAAACCGAAGTAAAGAGCTTTAAAACTAAATACTCATTCTTCCATTGCGTAGACGATGAAAAACGGAGTCAAAAGCTCGAAACTTGAACGAAACCGAAGTCGCCGGAAAATCTCCCGGAAAATGACATAAGCTCCTAATCTAGAGAGCAAAATAAAATAAAAGCTGGTTTCCCAAAATGGGAAAAATGAAAAATGAAAGTTGGATTCTCAAAATGCAAAGGACAAAATGTATTTATAGTCTAGCCCCAACACACACTAAAACACGCACATTAAAATGGGACACTCTCGACCACGCCGTAAAATCCGCGAGTTCGCGGTGGTGGAGTAGCGCACTCTCGACGGCGCGGGTGTTGGGGCGTGCTCGCGGGCGTGTGGTTGGCGGCTGGTGTAGAACTCTCGAGCGCGCGGCTCTTTCCGCGAGTGCACGGGCGCAGGTGTGCACGGGTGCGGGCAGCAGTGGACGACACTCTTGGTGTCGCGCGGCAATCTGCGAGGTCGCAGTGCGGGGCAGCAGGTGATGCGCGGGTGCTCTCGATGTCGCGGCATCTTCCGCGAGGGCGTGAGTAACTATGTGGTGCTCGCGAGGTCGCCCAGCATCCCGCGTGATCGCGAGTGTGGGCGGGGACGTGCGCGGCAGCAGTCCGCGAGCTCGCCATAATCGCCGCGTGATCGCGAGTGCCCGACAGTGCGTGCGATGGCGAGTTGTGCGTCCGATTCGACTTAGGCTCGTAAACATCGATTAACACGGGTTCGTCCGAAATGGCTCGGCACTTCTCGGAATCTTGAGAATTCGGTTCGACTCGTCCCGTTCATTCTCGGAATAAACCTGAAAATATATCAAAAGCACGGACAAGTACGCCGAAATATAAAAATAAAACGAAAGACACAAAACACAAGGAAAACGACAAAATGGACCGGGAGACACTAAAAAGAACCTAAAAAATGACTCGATAACACATATAAACACATAAAAATAAGCACAAAAACATAACAAACAGAAGGCAAGAGTACCTTGTAACCTTTGTGCTTAGAGCTGAAGCCAATGAATGTTGATGGCAATGATCTTGGCTGAAGTTTGTGTTTGTTATATGGTCTGAGGTTAGGGTAGCATAGACAACCAAACACTTTGAGTGTATTGTAGTTTGGTTTGTGTCCATATAAGTGTTCCAGGGGAGAGGAGAATTTTAGTGACTTGACAGGCAGTCTGTTAAGAATGTAAATAGCTGATCTTGTCTCAGCCAGGCAGCATAAGTAGGGTTTAGTGTGGGCTGAGATGTATTTTCAGAGAAAAAGAACTTCTCGGGTGGGTCACTGTCTGCTGCAATGAAGTTTTCCAGGCCATAGCCTATAATGGCACTGTATGTTTGTTGTTTCCAGAGGAGATAATTGGTATCTGTGAGTTTGATGGAGATAAGTTGATGTTGAGGTTGGATAAAAGTTGGTGTGGTGGGTGTTTGAGAGCTGCGAGTGCTATCTGAGGATGTGTGAGATGCCATGGCAATGGTGATAACGAAATTTTAAGATCTACAGAAGAGAAAAAAAAAGAACTAGGATCTCATGAAATCCCAAGCCAATAATCTAGATCTGAGAAGTAAAATGTATAGAGACAACGGCCCAATGACAGATCTGAGCTCTTGATACCATGTTAAGATAAGAATGGAAAATGATTTGAAATGAGAGAAGAAAGAGAAAGGGAAACATGAGTAAAAATGATCATCCTTTTTCTGCAAGAAACCTCCATACACTTTTCATTGTTCTCAATCCCTAGGGTTACAAATGAGGTAACATATATTTATATCCATATGATCATAATCCTACGGTTCTAAGTTCATCACAATTGATCTCTTTTCACACATGACATGGACTGCTGCTTTATGCTTTTATCCTTTTCCCGTAGCTCGTTCATGGTGACACGGCATGGACTTTGTTTGACCTGCCATGCACATGCAGTAGTCTCTTGTGCGACGTGGCCGGGAGTCTTGTCCTTTTGCGCTGAGTTCTCGTGGGCTATATGTGCATGATGTACATGCATGCTATCATCTATCAGCCAGGCAATATGAAATGATGAAATATTATTTTTTTTTTGAATTCACTTCAGTTAAAAAAAAAAAATGATTACAACTTTTCAGTCAATAACAGTGTTGTTATATGATTTTTAACAACGATGTAACTTTTGATTAAGTGGATAATTGTGAGTGGTTTGGACGTAAAGCATGTAAGATTAAATCAACAATGGCCTCGGTCCGAGGTGAACCGAGGTGAAGAGCCGTGATGGGCTTTTACGTGTTACTTGGTAAAGTTTTTTTTTTAGTTCGGAGAGAGATCCCCGTCCCGTACAAATGTCATGGGTCCGCTATTTATAGTATTTTCGGGTTGATACATTGGGATCTGTGCATTACTTTTTCGAATAAAGTGACTTTTTGTGGGCGGTTTGAGGCAGGGGGTCCCACATAAATGATGACGGATCTTGTGGAGCAGGAGGGTCGTTCGTAGGCACCTTGTCACCTGCTTAAGGAGGTGACGACCTCGGTTCATGTTGACCTCGGCAGATGTTTGACCACTTCGGTCTTCGGTAGTTCGGTCCGGTTTGTCGCCTGAACCGGGGTGGTGTTTGAAATTACGTCGGTTCAATGATCATCTTCCTTTTAATGTGTCGTTTGGAATCTCGTAATGCAGGTTTACCGATCCGGATGATAACAGAGAGGCCCCCAACATCGATGGGTCCGTGATGGTCGTTGATGTTGCTATGCCAGACATTTAGAGACCCTGGATCGGTAAGAAGTCGGCGGTAGGACGTGGTCCATGATCTTCGGAGGGTCATCTTCGGTCTTCCGAGTCCGATGTAACCGAAGTGAGTCATCTGTCCGAAGTGTAGACTGTATTCCGAGATGAAGACACTTGGTGAATTTCGGATAATCTTCAAGCAGTTGTGACAGAAGAGGTGAACAGTCGTAACGGTCAACGATTAAATGTTCGGACCGAACGGTCGCGCCGTAATGGTCTTAAATGAGGTAACGGTCGACTTTAATAGGTAGCCACGTGTAACAGTAGGTGTCTTATCAGGTGAAGAGGTGGCGTCGGTTAGAATTAGGGGTCGCGTCGGTTCGACGCGCCCCCAATGAAGATACTCAACGGTCACAAATCGACGATTATAAATTGGGTTTAGCAATATCTGATCGGGTTTTCTTCACCTTTGCTTTTGTTTTCGAGCTTTCATATTATACTTGTTGTTTGAATTCATCTAAAATTCTGAAGAATCTTTCCTGCTTGCTGTGTGCGTGCGACGTTTTCGGTAAGCTTTTTCTTCAATTTCTTTTGTCATTTCATTTGTATTTTGTTCAATCGTGCGATGGCGCCGAAAGGGAAGGGAAAGGCGGTGGCAAGTTCATCGAGTACTGAGTCGGTTCCGTTGGATGTTTACCACGATTCGGAATTGGTCGAGTTGGCCTTTGAATACCACCGGTGGGACCCGTCGTTGGTAAGGCATTTGAATATCCAGTTAAATGATGAGGACGGTGACTTGGTAGTGGAACACAATGCGACCGACCTCGCGGTGCCTCATTGGAGAAGACCGGTGAGGAAGTGGCCTGATCCGGCGATTGATTTCATTGGCGAGCCAAGTATTCTTACCGACGCTGATGTCGTAATGTTGAGAGAACAGGTTCGGATTCCCCCCTCGGTGAAAATCTTTGCTCCTTATCCCGGGGAGAGAATAATAAGTCCCCCTCCGGGTTGCGTGGGCGTTTTTGCAGAGAGTTTGAGGTCGGGATTAAGGTTCCCGTTGCCAAACTTGATCACGGAGTACCTCCGGAGTTGGGGGTTACCGTTGTGCCAGATTACGCCGAATAGCTGGAAAAAGATAATCGGGTTGATGGTGTTGCTGCACGAGAGGGGTGAGGGACTTCCTTCGTGCGATGAGATGAGGAGCATTTTTGCGTTTAAACAAAGTCCGAAGAGGAGGGTGGCCGAGTCTTCTTGTTGCTTTTTTGCCGGGGCGAAACCGTAACACGGTGTTAAAGTCGGGGAAATAGTGACTGAGATTCCAGAAAGTCTCCACGATTTCCAGGAAGAGTGGTTGTGGATCGGTGGAGAGCGGCAATCAGTGGACTTCTTTCATGAACGCCGAATTGATGGGATGACAACTCCCATGTTAATTCATTCCGGAGCCAGTGAGTTTATTTTATCTGTTTTTCAATTCGGATATACTTTTCTTATTTTGGTATTGTTCTGTGTACTAACAGGTCGGAACTTTTACTCTGTTGTAGAAAAAGAGACGAAGCAAAAAGAACCGAAGTTAAGCCCGGAATTCGGTGGGAAGCTGATAACTTTGGTTGGTTTGGATAAACCGGACAAGGATTATCGCAAGCTCTTAATAGACTCAAAACTTGAAGCGGCTGGTCTGTCTCTGGGAGTTACCACATCGAAATTTGACCCCGGTAAGAGAATTTTAGCCTGTAAAGATGTTGTCGAATTTTTTGTATATATGGAACAGCTGTTTGTAACTTATTTATCCTTTGTCGGTATGCAGTGTATTATCCTCTCCTCGGTTTTCTGGGTTACAACTCTGTTAAGGAAGCCAAGGATTTCAGGCGTAAATTTTCGAACAGAGACCTTCAATCCAAAGTTGGTAAGAGCCGTGATTTGAGATTAAACGACGCTATGAGGAGGGATCTTGTTCGCGCGTTGGTGAAGAAGACAGCTGGTCAAAAGAATGCTGGGAAGAAGTCGACCGAGGTGGGGTCAAGTGCCACTTCGGCTGCCATGCCGGAAAGTCCGAAGTCCGTGCCCGAGGTGACGACTACCGAAGTATTGTCGGTAGTGGAGGCTGTGGCGATTAACCAAGCTGATCCGGAGCCAATCATTGCTGGGACCGAGATGATTACTACTGAGGTTGCTCATACCGAGGTGCCACCAGTTTCCCCGAAGTCGCTTGAGTTGGAGCAACCAGAGAAGAGGAAGAAAAGGAAACTGGTGAAGATGGCGGATGTCGGTGCTTCGTCCGGAGTAGAGAAAGGGTCTAAGAAAAAGCACGACTCCGGTCGTAAGGCGACTGAGAAAGGTACGGATGATTCTCCTTTGTTTGAGAAGTCTTTTTTATCGATTGATGAGGAACGGGCTGCCAGAGTTAAGGTGCCTGAGGGTGTTGTGGAGGATTGGTTTACCACTTTTTTGTCGGTGAAGTCCCCACATATGTCGTCAAGAATTGAAATGCCGGAGAATGCGAGAGATGCTGCTCGGGTTCCGTTGATGGTTTGGGACCCCAAATCCGAAGTGGGGGTCTCCTCTTTATCCAGCGTTGACAAGCTGAACTATGCTAAGGCATGCGTTGACAGGGCCTTGGTTAGTTTGGTGGCAGCCGAGGATGATCATCGCCGGGTCGCATCTCAATTGGAAGGGAAGAAGGATGTTTTAGCCGCGCGCGACATGGTGATCATTCAGTTGAAGGAGGAATCGGCTAAAATGGAGGCCGACTTGAAGGGCCAAATATCTGAGAAGGTTGCCGAGCTGGAGAAGGCAAAAGCTGAGACCATAACTTTGTCAGATGAGAAGAAGGCCTATGAGGCCGAAATGGCAGATCTCAAAGCACGCCTGGCCGTGGTGGAACAGCACTTCAAAACTTCTGAGGCCAAATTGATGGAAACCGAGAAGGCCTTGTCGGAGGAAAAGGCTAATCACGATGCAGCTCGGAAAGAATGTGAGGAAACTCGCGAACTGGTAGGTCGGCAGAGGGATGCTCATCAGGCCGAGTTGGCTAAACTTGAGAGGGAGAAATCTTCTTATGGCGAGTTTATGTATGAGAACGGCTTTCAGGCCGGGAAGGATTCGGTTGTCGTTGAACCGGAGTCTGGGGACGATGCCGAGATGGAAGTTGCTGAGGTCGGTGAAGATGATGAAGCCGGCGGTCCTGACCTCGAGATTGAAATGAATACTTGCTTGAACTTGAGGTGGATTATTGAACGCTACGACGCCGGCTATTATGATATCGATGACCTTCGCTTGTTCCTCTTCCACAAATTGGAGAAGTATGGATTTGACTCGGAGATTAAGGGGATGCACGTGGCGGCTGATGAAGACGAACGGGAATTCTGCGTGTGGATGCTCCGCCGTTCAGAAGAAATAAATGGAAACCCAGATTTGCCACCACTCTCCGAGGATAGGGCTGCTCTTCTCCGACGTGCCTACGTCAACATGATCTTGGAAGAGGAGAAGGAAAAAAGGAAGGAGTTGGCCGACGTGTACCTCTCAACGTTGGCCGAGGTGGAGGTTGAGCAGCACTTTGATGATATGACTCCTGAACAAATCCAGAGCCGGGTTAAAGCATACCTCGAGGAGAAGGCAAAGTCGACCGAGAAGGATGTTGAAGTGGTGAAGGTTGTCACGCCGGCTGAAGATGGCATCGAGAAGCTGACCGACCCTCGTGATGATCTTATTCCGGTGCCAGATGGGGCTATTGAGGCTGTTGCCAAAATGAAGGAATCGCAGGTCCTGGAGCGACTATCTTCCGGGATCGAAGTCGGAGAAAGCAGTGGCACCGGAGAGAATGTGGAGAAACCAACCGAGGAGGTCTAATGTTGATTTTGTGTTTTGTCTTTATTGTTTTCTTTACTTATTTACATAAGGTAATCGGGGTGCCGGCATGTCGGCATCCTTATTAGGAAATATTTGAAAGTTTATGATATGTAACCGGGGATGTCGGATAGCCGAATCCCTTAGTAGGAAATTTGTAAGGGATTTTCCCAAACTTCTCAAAATATATTTATATATGAAGTGTTTGCATATACTTGATTTTGATGGTATGTTTGCTGTACAAATTTCAACAATTTTTTGACCAAGTGTTCTGAATTCGGTTTTCATTAGAAAATGAACTGTTTCAACTCGGAATTATTTAAACCATGATCCGAGTCGTAAGATTTTGTCAAAATAACTTCCGAATTCCACTTTGATCGTTTATAAGAATCTCAGCCACAAGTGTGAGTCGATATGCGAGTTTTCAAATAACTTCGCAGAACTCAACACATTTTCAGGGCTGTACGGGAAACAAAATGAAAGTCACCGGACTTCGTCAAAGTCCGATTATGGAATGGCCCCAACCGACTTTATATGTTGTGTATTCGGTAATATTCGGGGCCCGTCAAATCACGTATGTTGAAATGACGTTTGACGAGCGTTACCCCCATCCGAAAATAGGTGGTACTCGGACATATTATGGGGCATCAGCTAGACCGAGTGTCGCAATGCTTACATCGGTATGATATATTTAACTGGGTTTCAAAAGGTTTACATCGGCATCGAGCTTGGTGCTCGACTTTTCAAAATACACAAACTGATAGGCTATTCAGTACATCAAAAGAGGTGATTTCAGGCATTTCACCGAGACAAAAAGAAGGTCCGTACAAGAGAGGGGTCGACTATGCGACCTCGGATCCTTCACTGATAGAATTTTTTCAAGAACACTGCGTTCCAAGGATATTGATGTGGTGTTCCATCGGGATGAGCAATTCGGTAGGCCCCATGAGGTAGGATTTTGATGATTTGAAAGGGTCCTTCCCACCGCGGTTTGAGTGGTCCGGGGTCAGGCCCCATTATACGCTTGAGGACCAAATCTCCAACTCGGAACGTACGGGGTTTGAGTTTAGAATTGATGTATCTTTCATTTCTTTGCTTTTATGCAGCATTCTTGAGTTCGGACCGAGTACAGTGTTCTTCAAGCAGGTCCAGATTTGCTTTCATGTTTTCCGAGTTGGCTTCTTCGGTGAAATGCTGAACTCGGTAAGTCGGTTCTCCGAGCTCCACCGGAACTACGGCTTCAGAACCGTAAGTTAGAGAAAATGGGGTCTCGCCGGTAGACGTCCGGGTAGTGGTTCGATAAGCCCACAGGACATGTGGCAACTCGTCAGGCCAAGCTCCTTTGGCGGCGTCAAGTCAGACTTTGAGACCGTTCTTTATCAGTTTGTTTACGGCTTCAACCTGACCGTTGGATTGCGGGTGGTAAGGCGACGAGAAGAAGTGCTTGATGTTGTATTCTTCACACAGGGATTCAAGCCGTTTGCCTTCAAATTGTTTGCCGTTGTCGGTTATGATGGAATTCGGCACCCCGAAGCGACAGATAATTGACTTCCACACAAAATCTACGACCTTTTGTTAGGTTATCGTGGCTAACGGTTCGGCCTCGGCCCATTTAGTGAAATAGTCAACTGCCACGATAGCAAACCGGACACCTCCCTTTCCGGTTGGTAGAGGGCCAATAAGATCAATCCCCCATTTGGCAAACGGCCACGGACTGTAAATTGATTTTAGTTCTTCGGGAGATTGATGGATGTTCGGGGCAAACATTTGGCATTTCGGGCATTTGCGCACCCATATGGCGGCGTCGGTCTTCAAAGTCGGCCAGTAGTAACCTTGCCGCAGGATTTTATAAGACAATGCTTGTGCACCGTGGTGACTTCCGCAAATCCCTTCGTGGACTTCTTCAAGAATGTACCGTGAATCAGTTTCACTTACGCATTTCAAAAGTGGAACGGAGTATCCTCTTTTGAACAGAGTTCCGTTGTCTAATGTGTACCGAGCTGCTCGAATCCGAAGTGCTCGAGCTTCTTTTGGGTTCGGAGGTAAGGCCCCAGTTTCTAGGTAGTGGATGATAGGATCCATCCAAGTTGGTGATTTTTGTGATGCTACTGGGTTGATGGCCGTGACCTCGGAAAGGGCAGTTGATGGTTGTTCTTGTTGGCCGATTTGGATGTACTCCGCGCTCTCCATCCCGGTGCTGGACGCAAGTCGAGATAAGGCATCTGCTTGAACATTGAGAGTTCGGGGGATATGCTCGAGGTCGGCGGAGAATTTTTATAATTTTCGTTTGGCCAAAGAGAGATAAGGTGTCAACCGAGGTTCCTTGACTTCATAGGAACCATTGACTTGATTAACAAGGAGCTGTGAGTCTGAGAAGACTTTGAGGTGGGTCACGTTCATGGACTCTGCCAAATTCAATCCGGATAGCAGCGCTTCGTATTCGGCTTCATTGTTTGTTGCTGGAAAGAGGAATTTTACCGAATGACAGAATAACCAATTCTCTGGATCAGCTAAGACTATCCCTGCACCTGCTCGGTTGGCTGTTGAAGAGCCATCAATATAGAGGACCCATGGTTGATTATTATAGTGAATCGCAATGGCCGGGGTGAACTCAGCGATAAAGTCGGATAAGGCTTGGGCCTTGATTGCGGTCCTCAGTTGATAGTGGATATCGAATTGTCCGAGCTCGATGGCCCATTTAACCATGCGTCCCGAGGTGTCAGGTCGGTGCAAGATCTGCCGAAGTGGGTACGAAGTGCGAACAGTTATAGAATGCTCTTGGAAGTATGGTCGTAATTTCCGGGCTGCAATCACAAGGGCAAATGCCAACTTCTCCATCGGAGGATAACGTATTTCGGCATCGTGCAAGGCTTTACTGACGTAGTAGATTGGTGATTGCAGCAACCCTTCTTCGCGTATCAAAACAGCGCTAATGGCAGATTCACTGACTCCGAGGTATAAGAACAACATTTCCTCGGGTTTCGGCTTTTGCAAAGTCGGGGGAGAGATCAGCGTCTCCTTGATATTGTCAAGAGCTTTTTGGCATTCCTCAGTCCATTCAAAACGTTTCCCTTTCTTGATTGCTTCAAAAAACGGCTTACAACGATCTGTAGACTTGGAGATGAACCGGTTGAGTGCAGCGAGTCGGCCAGTTAGGGCCTGGACACCCTTGATCGAGGTTGGGGGAGTTAGCTCCTGAACGGCCTTTATTTTGGCCGGATTGGCTTCAATCCCGTGCTGGCTAACCATATAGCCTAGAAATTTTCCGGATTCAACTCCAAAAGTGCATTTCTTCGGATTCAGCACCATGGAATAAGATCGGAGGATGGCGAACATGTCTCGAAGATGCGTTATATGATCAAAGGCGTGCACCGACTTGACGAGCATGTCATCAACATAAACTTCCATAGTGTGTCCGATCAATGTTGCGAACATTTTGTTGACAAGACGTTGATATGTTGCTCCGGCGTTCTTTAATCCGAATGGCATCATAGTGTAACAATACAAACCTCTGGCCGAATAGAATGAAGTATGTTCAGAGTCTTCGGGATCCATAGGAATCTGGTTGTAACCGGAGTAAGCGTCCATAAAACTCATCAACTCATGTCCCGACGTGGCGTCGACCATATAATCTATATGAGGAAGTGGATAACTGTCTTTTGGGCACGCCTTGTTGAGGTCGGAAAAATCAATACACAATCTCCACAACCCGTTACTCTTTTTAACGAGCACTGGATTTGAGACCCACGTCGGGTATTTGGCTTCCTTGATGAATTTATTGTCAACAAGTTTTTTGACTTCTTCTTCCAATGCCTTCTGACGATCCGGCCCCAGTTTCCTTCTCTTTTGTACAACAGGCCGGACTGTCTGATCGAGGTTTAGTTTGTGGCTAGCGACACCGGGGTCGATGCCCTTCATGTCCTCGTGCTTCCAGGCAAAGACATCAGAATTCTGCTTGAGAAACGCAATAAGTTCTGACCGAAGTGGTTCCTGAAGATGACTTCCGATACGTAATGACTTGTGGAAGACTGGTTCGTCAATATAGACTAACTCCACGTCTTCTCCAGGTTCGGCTCGATCAGGTCGACTTTTTTCTTTAAACAATGCTCTGGGATCCAGCTCGTCTTCTTCAAGGAGGGGCTCTTTTCCAGGTCGGCGTCCTCGGTCTTCGGTTAACGGATCCGAGGTGGAAGGTTCACCGACGTGGATTCTCGGTTCTTCGGTCATCGCATCGTTCGGATAGTGATGTTGTGGGGAGATTTCATTGTTACTCGTTGAAGCCGAGTGAACTCCATGAGATGGGATGAACGTTACAAGTTGTCGAGCTTCTCTTTGATCTCCGAAGTGGGTTCCTTCTCCTCGGGTTGTCGGGAACTTTAACGCGTAGTGGAAGATAGAGACTGCGGCCCGAAGTTTGTACAACGCCGTCCTGCCGATGATGGCATTGTACTCGTTATTAATATCCATAACTTTAAAAGTCTCCATGACGAGTTTGGTGACATTCTTCGAGGTACCAAATCGGACAGGCAAAGTGATTTCTCCGATGGGTTTTGAAATACTGCCATTAAACCCCTGGATTTGATCGTTGCAAGGTCTGATCTCGGCGGGGTCAAGACCCATCTTGTCAAAAGCTTTCAGCATCAAAATACTTGAATAGGCCCCAGTGTCCACCATGACACGATGAACCGGGATGCCACATATTGGAACGGTAATGACCAAGGCGTCAGAATGAGGATGAGCGAAATGATTCGCGTCCTCCATATTGAAGGTTATTGGGCAATTCCGATTGTTGAGAACATCTCTCAAATCGGTAGTGTAAACCTGTTTACCGGCGTTGTGAGCCTGTCGGGTATACGCCTTAACCTGTCGGCGGGACAACGTACTCCGGGAGTTGTTGGTATTGACCCGATGGACAGTAATTTGCATTGGTTCAGGAGATCTATCTCGCTTACGTCCTCGGGAAATTTCCGCAGGGTCAGAACTGGAGGTCTCCGAGGTAAACATGAATACTTCTTTATCCCCCTGTCGGATGCGTTTTGTCATTGCACCTCGGTCTTCCTCGTCGTCTTCATCATCGAAGGATTCGATCTGACGTCCAGGTCCTCGCCTCTGGGGATCGGTATTACGGTAAAACTTTCTAAGCTGCGGATGGCCGATTAAACGCAACAATGCGGCCAACAGACTCAAACATTCGTCCGTGTTGTGCCCGGGCAACTTGTGATAATCGCAATATCGGGACTTGTCCAATTTTTCTTCAGGCATCCGAAGTGGCTTGGGATCTGGAAAAATGCCCTTCCCTTTGATTTCTTCATAAATAATAGCTGCTCCCGCCGAGTATACAGTTTGATAACCGGACTTCACGTCGGTTGCGTACTGTTTTCGGGCCGCTCGGACTTCGGGATCGTTGGGGTCTCCTCGAGGAGGCCCCCTGAATTGAGTCTTATTTTGCTTGTCGAAAAATTTATTCTTCCTTTTTTCGTCGGTTCCCGCCTTAGAGGACTTCTGGTTAAAATTGAAATCGGGAACCGACATGGCTTCTTCCGCGATGATATGCTGTTGGGCTCGAGCGAGAAATTCTTGAAAAGTATTCGGTTTATTTTGGCATAACGTCCAGCGGAAAATCGAATTTGGCTTCAACCCAGCAATAGCCATAACAAGCAAAGTTTCGGGATGACAGGGTTCCATATTCTGAACTCGGTCATTGAAACGGGCGATATAATCTTTAACGCTTTCATCATCTTTTTGAGTGATATTGGCAAGAGACTCTTTCGGGATAAGGCATACTTGGGCCCCGATAAAATGAGATCGGAAAGCCGACCTCAATTGTTGCCATTTCCAAATCGAGTGAGGGGGAAGCGAATGGTACCATTTTTGGGCCCGAGGCCCCAATGTTAGTGAAAACATGCGACACCGAAGTGCGTCTGAAGCTCCATGCAGGTCCATCCATGAGGTATAATGACCGAGATGTGAGTCCGGGTCAGATGTTCCATCATATAGCCCGATTTGGGGAACCTTGACTTTTCCAGGAACTGGTTCCGAAGTAAGTTCCGGAGTGAGGGGAGAGTCGGCTTCCAAATACACCTGAGCCGAGGTAGAGGCCCGCCGAGGTGGATCCTCAGGTGCCCGTTGCCGACTTTCCAATTCGGCTATTCGTCGTCGTAGTGTTTCGAGTTCGGACGACTCTTGGCGAGCCCGATTCCGTTCAATATGCTGTCGGAGGTCGGTTTGCGCCGGATTGGAAGGATGTTGGGTCTGCTCACGAGGCGGTGTCCGTCGTAAATGACCCGACTGGCTTTCGGCAGTTTCCTCTTGGGGAAGCATGGGAGGATTACGCCCGGCGTCAGTGCGTCGTGTATTTTGTTCCGGAGGAGGTTGTGACATTTGATCACGAGGTTGAGATGTAGCATGAGATGTTGTCCTTCCGCCGTCTTGTCGCGCCGGTAGATTGTGTCGGTTCGCGGGGGTCGTGGGAATGATGGAGTGTTCCGGAGCCGTTGTTGATGTTCCCGGCATCGTTTGGGCCATTAAAGCGGCAAAACCACGCGCAAATTCCGGATTTTGAAACAGGACAGCATAATCCGGCGCAGGTGGAGCCACGGCCTGTCGTCTAGCGGATTGCCCGGCGCTACGACTGGGGCCGTCGCGTGACGTGTGACCACGATGATCTGAGTGAGACATGGTGGATATGGCTGGTATGCACCGTTACGTGAAAAAGCGGAGATTAACCTCAAATCACTTATGAGGCCCTTCCTCTAGCGCCAAACTGTTGTTATATGATTTTTAACAACGATGTAACTTTTGATTAAGTGGATAATTGTGAGTGGTTTGGACGTAAAGCATGTAAGATTAAATCAACAATGGCCTCGGTCCGAGGTGAAGAGCCGTGATGGGCTTTTACGTGTTACTTGGTAAAGTTTTTTTTTAGTTCGGAGAGAGATCCCCGTCCCGTACAAATGTCATGGGTCCGCTATTTATAGTATTTTCGGGTTGATACATTGGGATCTGTGCATTACTTTTTCGAATAAAGCGACTTTTTGTGGGCGGTTTGAGGCAGGGGGTCCCACATAAATGATGACGGATCTTGTGGAGCAGGAGGGTCGTTCGTAGGCACCTTGTCACCTGCTTAAGGAGGTGACGACCTCGGTTCATGTTGACCTCGGCAGATGTTTGACCACTTCGGTCTTCGGTAGTTCGGTCCGGTTTGTCGCCTGAACCGGGGTGGTGTTTGAAATTACGTCGGTTCAATGATCATCTTCCTTTTAATGTGTCGTTTGGAATCTCGTAATGCAGATTTACCGATCCGGATGATAACAAACAGAAAGGTAATTGTCCATGGTGCGATTTCATATTTTGAAACCGATGCATTATAGCATCATTGCTAATGCTATTAAATACATCTTTCTCAATATAAACAAACAAATTATCATTCATCCATTGATCTCTCATTCTATTACTGAGTGGATTATTAACGAGATTCATAGCCGAAAATACTATTTCCACGGAAGCTGTGGCAACTAGAAGAACTAAAGCCAAAGTTAGAAGCTTGTAGATCAATGCATAAGTTATGTGCTTTCTTGTCTCCACCATTTTCTTTGCAAGACCACGAAGTCCTTTAAGTTGAGAAAAACTGAGATTCGTCCGAATATCATTGATTTAGATATCAAGCTTGTCTTCAAATGCTAACACATCTCTTTCAGAAAAATTTCTCAGATAGAATTTAACAAGGCGAATTAACTTTTGCTAACTTTTGCTTGTCAAAAGCGGAAAATGAATCATCCGGAGTCAAGCTTGCAACACAAATGAGAAGCTCGGTGTTTTCCTCATTAAAGCGGTCGTTCAAATCTGAAAGTTGTCTATCAATCACCAAGTAAAAGACATCCACTCGATAATGGTCATCAACAATTGATTTCAATTATTACCAATTCAAACTTCAACATCCTAACAAACTCATTTATAAACAAAAATCAATTCAAGACCGAGACAAAATTCAAATCTCGACATTCAACAAACTCATTCATAAACAAAATTTCAATTCAATTCAATTATTGCAAACAAAAACCTGACTTAAAAAAAAAATTGATAATTTGATATGAATATTTGAACATATAAAACACTTACATTAGAACTAAAGCAAACCCATTTACAAACAAAATTTCAATTCAATTCAATTCAATTATTGCAAACAAAAATTTGAGTTTTAAAAAAAAAAAAAAGAATTAATAATTTGATATGAATAATTGAACATATAAAACACTTACATTAGCGGAGAAATCTCGATCAAACAAATCAAGCAACAATCCAAATACGGTATTCCTGTTCGGCCGTTCCCGTCAATAGTCTTGAGAAAAGATTTTCTTTTGGATGAAAAGCGGATGAATTAAATGGGTGGTGTTCAAACTGCTAATTTTGAAATTGAGGATCCTTTTGTCCCAAATAAAATTGGGGATCTTGTTCTTGTCTTCCTTTTTACTTATTCGCAAACAGGTTACAGGTGAGTGAGTGATGTTCTTTTTTTTTTTTTTTTTT
>CACSLK010034050.1:1374752-1411723 GCA_902706635.1 Striga hermonthica | reverse complement strand
TTTTTTTTTTTTTTTTTTTAGGGTGGCACTCAAAGGTACATCACAAATACAATCATAATCATCAAAAATCAATCACGACGTACACAAAGTGTATAGCATAACACGTATAATCAACAATCGAACATAAAGCAAGCACGATCAAGATCCTCAATCAAGAACGAACAAAGAAAAAGAAAGTCTTGTGAATTCACATGCAAGTTCCAATGCCAACAAATAATCATTTCATTTTATAAAAACCGTCAAAATCATTGAGCACATAAAGCATGAGAGTTAATAATGAACACAAACGACAATCCAATCTAGCCACTTAGTCATTCCGAGCAATTGGACTCACATCAATTCTCATATGGGGAAATCGACACGAAACACACAAAAACAAACAAAACCGGTCCACGACACAACTAAACAAAAAGAAAATACGCCTAAAGCATGCATAATCACGCAAACCCCTCCCCTACACTTCAAACAAAGCAATGTCCTCATTGCTTGACCCAAAAAACATAGAAAAGAGCACGTAATCACATAAGCTCAAGCGTTCGACAAGATAAATGAACTATACAAACGAAAACAAAAAAGAAACACATAACACATAGAAAAGAAAGAGAAAGAGAAAATAAAGAAGGAAAAGAAAGCGCGTACTCAACACGGTGGGGTCCCACCGTGTATTGAGGTGTTCGTCCGGTAGAAGAGAGAGAATAAGAAGCGATAATGTCCTTCGAGCTCCAACCGAGGTCATCCGAACGTGTACAAATTGAGCACGCAAAATTCTATGAGCTTCTCGGGTGTTTGAACATTGAAAGCATAATAGAGGCCTCATTTGTTTACGTCCCGGAGGAATGAAAGACATGAATCCATAAATACTCGACGAAGACGTAAATAAACTTGAAAGTTCAAAAATCGGGCCTCGAGCCCAAAAGTGACATTCACCATAAACCTCGACACGACCAATAAACAATTTTCTACAATCACATAACCAACAACCGGATATCGAGCGACTCCGAGAACTCTCTTTCATTTAACAATTCGACAAGGGCATCCTACAAAAAATTGACACGACCGACAACAAGAAGCTCGACCCGTCCGACAACAAAGAATTTGACACGTCCAGCAAGACGTGTCACAATACTACAAATACCAATCGACTCCAAATTCAATCACCGCATCATCCCAATTAATCGAAATATCAACAATAATCTCTCACCAACCAAAAAACAATTCGGGGTCGTGAGAGGAGCCGAGCTCGGGACTATGAGAGCCGGATATTGGGTCGCTAAAAATCAGATCTCGATGCTGGTCGGATGTCGGGACTGAGAAGCTTGGGGCTGCCGGAAATCACGAGTTGAAAGCGGTCGGAGGATGCGCGTGCCGTGAATGTCGAGCTCGCCGGTGGAAACTCGCGGAGGTTAGAAGTCGCGGAGCAGAGCTCGATCTCCTCTGAATCGTCGTGTCGCTGGAGGTTGCAGGACTCTGTCGCCATCGGTTGTAGGAAGGTTCAGAGGCGCGGTGGTCGATGGCCGCAGAGAGACTCGGCCGCCGTGAACTCGGGTCACCGTCGGGACTGTGCGCGGAAGTCGAAGGGCGGCGCGGGCTGTGCCAGAAATCGCTGCAAATCCGCGGCTCGTGAACGATGGCGGAGCTCCGTCTTCAGAAATCAGGTCGCCGGAAGAGCTCAGTCACCGGTGGTCGGGGTGCAGTCACCGTGGACGGTGAACGGTGGTGAGAAAACGGGCGAGATGAGGGAGATGAGAGCTGCGGGCGGATGAGGAGAGAGAGAGAGAGAGTTGAGGGATGAGGGAGAAAGTGAGTGGAATTAGGGTTTGACCCGTTGAGTTTTGCTTTTTATACCCTGCGAAAATAGCATACTTGCGAACTCAATTTTCGAGCCCGCGAATTTTCGGGTCTGTCCAAGCCTTGTAACTTGCGAATTTTCACAGCCCGCGAATCTGATTTTCGAGCCCGCGAAATTTAGCTGCAGCCCAAGAATTGTAGCCCGCGAAAATGCTCCATCTAGCGAAACCAAATTAGAGCCCGCGAATTTCAGCAATTTCAACACTTAGAAATATTTCACTACTTTTCAACCCCAATTTTTTTTAATTCAACTTCTTAGTAAAATTTTTCGCTCGATTCCCAGCTCTTTTTTTTTCAGCTCTTTTTTTTGGCTCGGCTCTAACAAGTCGGTACTGCCGAGCAGGTCGACACGAGCTCTTCAAATTAATTTCCATACTTAGCTCAAATTTTCAACACCTCACCAAATTTTCAATCAAATCTCGTCCTTGAAACCCGCTTTCAACCTCAAAAATCGTGCGTGTCGTGCGGCTCGTGGAGCTATTTATTCTTGAACAAAAATGAAAAATCGAAAAACGCTAAAACCGTGGGTTGCCTCCCACGAAGCGCTCATTTTACGTCTTGAGCTCGACGTTCCCAACTAAAATCAACCGGGATCCAAAAAAAAATGTCGATCATGCCACGCCTTTGTATTTTCCAAGAGAAGCCGATCCGGTAGCACGGAACAAAGGCGGGCAAAATAAGCTCTCGTGGCCGCGTTCTTGTGAAACCGAGCACGGATTTCGACAACCAACAAGAGGAGAGATAAATCTTTACGCATCACGACCCCATAGTCGACCTCCAAAAATATGAATATATCCGTGGAGCACGTTGAATCAATCCCGGGCATCGTTTGCACTATCTCGAACGTGTACTCATCAAGATCAAGCATCGGGAGCACGGGCGTAGGCACACTAAACTCCTCCAAATGGTCACGATCCTCAATAATACGAAACGACGCCCCAAAGGACATGGGCACCACCTTATCCTCAACATCCCAAGGCATCTCATCCGCACACGACACATCCGGCTCAACAACATCATCTAAATGCTCGGATTCTCTTCACTACCATCATCGTCCTCCTCCTCATCATCACCAACACCTTCATTACCCCTCGACTCACTCAAATCATCAATTAAATTATCTCCCAATCCATCCTCGACAACAACTTCCCAAACCATACTCTCTTCCTCAACAATCGAATCAAAACCCGAAGCACCATCAACGAAAGAAAATTTTGACGTACCTAGTGTAGAATCCAAGTCCACATCATCACAAGGAGGAAGTTCTTCGACAAAAAGCTCATCAATGTCCTCACTCGTATCTAAAGATTGAGTCCCATCGTATACGGGAGTGAGGCCCTTCTCTTTCAAGGAAGCACAACGATCCACCATAACCCGAAATTCGCTCTCTAATCGAGTGCTTTCTCGAATAATCTTCGCCGATAGAGTAGAATATCTACCGAGCGGAATAGAAGATGAATCCAAGTCGAGAAAAGACACCACGGTGGAGTCGAACTTCTCAAGTGTAGCACGAAGAGAAGATGGAATCGGGATGCACCTCCAACTATTGAACTCCTCGATGATCGACGCGAGGCTCGCGAGTGCGTCTTGAGTTCTCGCCAAAACTTCATGGTGACGATCAATCGGCCCAACCTCGGAATGAAATGAAGCTCCAAGACTAGATGAACGAGGTTGGCCAACCGATGGGTGCTCAAACGCCGGAGGGGGAGAAGTGAAGGATTCGGTTTCTTCTTTTTCGGATAGGAAGGCCAATGAAGCACGAAGGGATTGATCTCCTCCTCCAATTTTGCCACGATCTTTTCTAATTCGGTTGGAGGGGCCCGAGTCGGCTCGGGTGGAGGCATAACATCATATAAACCGGGAGGTGGAAGATAGTAGAGAGGCATCTCGTCATAAGCCGGATAGTGATCATAATAATCGCATTGGGCTGTGGAATAAGGGTGGCTCGGGCCAAGTGAGTTCATATCCCTTTGAAAATTGTCGGGGTATCCACGAAATGAGCTCCCGGCATAATAGTGAAAATAGGGATCCATCCGGGCTTCTCAAGCGTAATACCTCGCACAAGAACAAGAAAAACAACCCAAGGCACACGAGGCAAGAAAGAAAATAACAAAAAGCGAAACTAAAAACACATAATATTTACACGGGCACGAAAGCAAAAGCAAGAGAAATAGAAAATAAGCAAATAATCAAGAGAAACACGCGAAATTAAGCAAAATCCACAAAAATCAAGAGAAACACGGAAACAAACGACAACTAGATAGTAAACTTGGCGTCCTACTCACCTTCCCCGGCAACGGCGCCATTTTGTTTAGTATAAATTTGGGCATGTGGTAATCGAGTTACCCGACTCGGGTCGTTCTCAAAGGAAGGCTCTTCGGAGCTTTGTTCACTACCTAGTCGTCAAAATCACACAACCGAAAAGGTCCTAAACATTCTACTCGCAAATTGGGGATTTGAATTAAACTAAGCTAATCTACGAAATTGAAATCGAAAGCAAGTAAAGCACGCAAGAAGATTAGATAAATCAAGGGGGAAAGAGAGATTTTGGTTCACCGGAGTCATCATGATCAAAAGCACGCAAAAATCCAACCATTGCCATGTTCGCAAAAACCCTATGAAGCTAAATCAAACTCTAGCATGAATCGAGCAAGAATTCAACTCCTATCACACTTAGTCAAACATTCATGATCCAAAGCAACAATCTTTTCTTCCAAAATCACAAGCACAATATCAATTTACCAAAGCAAGAAAGATATACGAGGTAATGGGGCTTAAGACTAAGTTACCCACTCCAACATGCACTCGGGAGAAGAAACGGAATCAAAAGCTTGAAACTTTGCTCAAAACAATGTCGCCGGAAGTTCGCCGGAAAACTTGATTCATAAAGCTCCAAACCAAAATATAAAAAAGGAAAAAGAGAAAATAGAGAGGAATTCCCAACTTAAAAGTTGGGAAAATGAGGGTTGTCTTTAAGCATAATGTCTTTTTATAGCTACACCACAAACACACACTAAAACACACACATTAAATGATGAAAACTCGCAGGATAGGTCGAATTCGCAGGATAGGTCCTTGATTTTCGCAGCTTGATACACCAAAACTCGCAGCTTAGATGATGAAACTCGCAGCTTAATGCATTTTCGCGGGATAGGGCTTCATTTTCGCGGGCTCGAAATGGTCTCATGACCTCTTGATGCTCGATTTGCTCTAACTTCTCGCACACAACTCCAATTCGCACGAAACTTGGACCCATATTCTCCTAATTGAATTCTCTTCGTCTCGATATGGCTTGGGCGGATTTTCCGGTTGGACGGCTCGTCTCCTCGTTCTCGCCAAGGTGGACCTATTCAACACCAAAACAAAAGACAAACGCGCAAAAATACGAAAACACTATACAATAACAAAAATACACAAAACACGATAAAATAGACCGGTCGACACTAAAACGAACCTAAAAACTATAAAATAAAGCACACAAAATACACGAAAATAAGCACAAAAACACAATAAACAGTAGTATAAATATGTTTTTTCCTTTGTATTTTGGGGATCCAACTTTCATTATTTCATTTTTCCCTTTTGAGAACTTAGCTTATTTTTATGTTTTCTCTCTAGACTAGGAAATCATGTAATTTTCCGGGAGGTTCTCCGGCGACATTGTTCCGAGTAGGGTTGTAAACGAATCGAATCAAAGCGAATACTCAGATATTCGATTCGATTTGTTTAACATATTCGAAGATTCGATTCGTGATTCGATTCGATAACGAGTTCATTTTTTGATTCGTATTCGATTCGTTTAGAATATTCGAACATATTCGATTCGATTCGAAATTCGTTTTCAAAAAAATATTATAATTACAAAAATAAATTTTATTTTTCATATATTTTTAGAAATTTTTGTCAATTTATGATGTTTTTATTTTTTATGTCATAAAAATATTAGGAATATAACAATATATATATATACATATATTATAAACAAAATGTATATTATATATAATTTGTATAAAAATATTATAATTACAAAAATAAATTTTATTTTTCATATATTTTTAGAAAAAATTGTTAATTTATGATGTTTTTAATTTTTATGTCATAAAAATATTAGGAATATAACAATATATATATATATACATATATTATAAACAAAATGTATATTATATATAATTTGTAAAATTTATATAATTATTGTTAACGAATCGAATATTCAAATTTCGAATCGAATATCTACACATTCGGATTCGAACTCGTTATAATTTCGAATCTAAAACATCATTCGAATTCGAATTCGAATCACGAATATCGAATTCGAATCACGAATCGAATAAAAAATGTTTGATTTGTTTACAACCCTAGTTCCGAGTAAAGTTTCGAGCTTTTGACTCTGTTTCTCTTCCAAGTGCGTGTAAGAGTGGGTATTTAGTCTTAATCCCATTACTTCGTATATCTTTATTTGCTCTTTGAGAAGATTGATATTGTGCTTGTGTTGTTTGGAGGGAAAGATTCAAGCTTTAGATCATGAATGCTTGACTAAGTGTGATTAGGAGATGAATGTTTGCTCGTCTTGTGCTAGAGTGTAATTTATCTACCTATGGCTTAGCTAGCATTACAATGTTATGTGATTACATCCCGTTGCGTTTATGACTTGAGATTCCGATGGTTTAGTTTTGCTCTTTACTCATAATTTGTGTTGCTAGTCTTCGATTGCTCGTTTAGTGTTAATCAACCCATCCAATCAATTGCTTAGAATGTTTAGGACTTTATTTTCCATTTTTGTGATTTGAGCGATTGAATAGTGAGTAAAGCTCCGAATAGCCTTCCCTCGAGATCGACCCGAGTCGGGTAACTCGGTTATCCTTTGTCAATCAAATTTATACTAAACAAGCCGCGAGCCCATTACTTAGCCCGCGAACTTCCCCTTTCTCCAGTTGGACCAGACTTCATGATGCGGCCCAACTTGTGCGAGTTCTCGGCCCCATTCGCGTGGCACATGCCAAAATTGCGGCATATTTTAATCCTAGAATAAATCCAATAAGTAAAGACAAACAATAACGAAATCATAGACCTTAAACGAAGTCTCCAAGTCTCTAATGCATCCACGAGAAGAAATAAGTTATAATCTCGATGGAGAAATGTTACAATAAAAATAGAGTCTTGGAGCCCTTAGAGAGAGAAAGAAAACTAGAGAGAGAAGAAAGCAAAAACTAAAAAGAAAATTTTAGCAAATGAAGAATTCTTCCGAAAATTATAAAGCAAAATGTCTATTTATAGCTAGACAACAAGCACACACTAAAAACACACACTTTTAATAAACAGAATGCGCAACATTGCGAAATGAGGTTCGGGCCGCGAATTGTGGACTTGACATAGGCATAGACATGCGCAACGTCGCGAAAAATGCATTGGGGTCGCAAACATGTACTTGGCCCTGGCAAAGGCACGCGAAACGTTGCGAAATGGCCTTGGGGTCACGAAATGTGGACTTGACATTTCTACATGAACGCGCAACGTCGCAAAAACACATTGGGGCCGCGCAGCTAGGGCTGCAAACGAGCCGAGCTGCTCGCGAGCGCTCGAGTCAAAGCTCGAGCATTTTGATTTCAAGTCGAGCTCGAGCCGAGCTCGAGCTATTGAAATTTTTTATCGAGTCGAGCTCGAGCCTAAAAAATCGAGCTCGAGCTCGAGCAACTAAAAAAAAAAAGTCAATCCTGCTCGATAAGGCCAATGCTCGACTCGGCTTGGCTCGTTTACAGCCCTACGCGCAGCGTTGCAAAATCACATTGGGGCCGCAAATTGGGCCTGACAGCATGATCGTGGGTCTTAACTTAAAAATCCCCCGGGGTGGCTCAGAACGGTTCGGGTGGTTCGGGCGGCTCGAAAACGACTTGAAAATGGCACGTCTTCCCAAGTTTTCTCAATATGGACCTAATCAATACCAAAATGAAAGAGAAAGTATGGCAAAACATAATAACACAAACCGAAAGTAAATATACACAAAGAACAATAAAATGGACCGGTCGACACTAAAACGAATCTAAAAAGACTCGACTAAGGAACATAAAATACACGAAAATAAGTACAAAACACAATAAGCATGCACCCTTACCTAATATGTCTGCCACTTTTCAATGCGCAAGACTGTTGTAACTAGCTTTTGGATTTATAAGCCTGCTACATATAGACTTAGCCATTTATATTTTGTTATTTGTACCACAAAATTTCAAACATCTATGGATATGTATAGTTGTTCTAAATTCCGTTTGCAAAATATTATCCGGGGCATATCATGCTGGCCACTCATCCTTTTGCTATATTGTGTAATCAACAATGATAACCATCTTTGGACTCGCATGTGACTAATAATTTTGCTATATTTAATATCTTTTGTACTGAGTGTTCTTAAACTATAAGCATGTTTGAACTTACTTCAATTCCGATTGAACGAAAACATATTATAACCCATTAATACAAGAAATGAATTAACACAGCATTGGGCCGGCTATGTTGTGCACAACGATAGCTTCCTAGTAAATTTATATAAGAACATAGTAAATGCTCAATGTGTTCAATTCTGAAATAGCGCCTTATTATTTGATCTTTATGCACATTTTCTTTTTGGCAATTGTCTTTCGAAAAGATTTCAAAAGCCATAACTTACCTAATTGTGAGAAATGCCAAAACAAACACTAGAATATATATATGAAAGAAAAGTCAACAGTGTTATATCATGCCTTATATTTTTCGTACATGAAGTCAAGATTTCAATCATGCAGCCAACTCTCGAATAACGAAAAAAATAAGTCGTCGGTTAAAAAGGAATGAAAATTTTGAAACTCGTGTATAGAGAATAATTTTTTGAGAATTGAGTTGTTAGATACACTAAAATATATATGAAATTGTTGATGAATCCCAAAAAATCAGTAGTGTTATATCACACCTTATCTTTTTCGTATATAGAGTCAAGATTCCAATCATGAAGCCAACTCTCAAATAGCGAAAAATAATTTTGAAAGTAGTGTTATATCATGCCTTATATGAAGTCAAGATTTCAATCATGAAGCCAACTCTCGAATAGCGAAAAAAATAAGTCATCTGTTAAAAAGGAATGAAAATTTTGAAACTCGTGTATATAGAATAATTTTTTGGGAATTGAGTTGTTAGATACAATAAAATATATATTTAGAAATATATATGAAATTGTTGATGAATCCCAAAAAATCAATAGTGTTATATCACGCCTTATCTTTTTCGTATATGAAGTCAAGATTCCAATCATGAAGCCAACTCTCAAATAGCGTAGAATAATTTTGAAAGTAGTGTCATATTATGCCTTATATTTTACGTATATGAAGTCAAGATTTCAATAGAAGCCAACTCTCGAATAGCGAAAAAAAATAAATCATTTTTTAAAAAAGAATGAAAATTTTGAAACTCGTGTATATGGAACAATTTTTTGGGAATTGAGATGTTAGATACACTAAAATATTTATGAAATTGTTGATGATACCCAAAAAAATCAGTAGTGCTATATCACGCCTTATCTTTTTCATATATTAAGTCAAGATTTCAATCATGAAGTCAACTCTCAAATAGCGAAAAATAATTTTTGAAACTTGTTTGAACTTCAATTCCGATTGAACGAAAACATATTATAACCACATTAATACAAAAAATGAATTCACTCAGCATTGGGTCGGCTGTGTTGTGCACAAAGATAGCTTCCTAGTAAATTTATGTAAGAACGTAGTAAATGCTCAATGTTTTCAATTCTAAAATTAGCGCCTTATTATTTGATCTTTATGCACATTTTCTTTTTGGCAATTGTCTTTCGAAAAGTGTTCAAAAGCCATACTTGTCTAATTGTGAGAAATGCCAAAACAAACACGCAAGAAAAGTCAGTAGTGTATAGCATGCCTTATATTTTTCGTATATGAAGTCAAGATTTCAATCATGAAGCCAACTCTTGAATAGCGAAAAAACAAGTCGTTATTTAAATAGGAATGAAAATTTTGAAACTCGTGTATATAAAATATTTTTTTGGAAAGTGATTTTTTATATATGAAATTGTTGATGAATCCCAAAAAATCCGTAGTGTTATATCACGCCTTATCTTTTTCGTATATGAAGTCAAGATTTTAATCATGAAGCCAACTCTCAAATATTGACAAATAATTTTGAAGCTTGTTTATAGGGATTTTTTTTTTCTTTTTTTTTTTTTGGAATTGAGTTGTTGGATGCTCTAAAATATATATGAATACTGTTGATGAATTCAAAGAAATCAATAGTGTTATATCACGCCTTATCTTTTTTCTATATGAAGTCAAGATTCCGATCATGAAGCCAAAAAAATAAGTTTTCTGTTAAAGGAAATAAAAAAAATTTGGAACTCGTGTAAACAAAATAATTTGATGGGAATTGAGTTGTTAATTAAGTTAAATTTTAATTTCAGATTTGAATTTTTTTTTTTTTTTCCCAGAGGTGAAGTAAAAAATTAAAGTAATAAAACTTAAGGGGTTGCTTGTATACAAGGTTTTTTTTAGTTAATCAAAGTTAATTTTGAAAAAGTTTGTTGAGTCAGGTCTGAAGGAGATTTTGAGTTTGTTCTAATATAATAGTTAAAATAAAATGATTAAAGTTGATTTGATGTAAACGTAGAGAGAGTGATTGGAAGTGATAAGTAGTTAAAATTATGTGAGTAGATGAATAGTGAATTGAAGTAAGTCGTTGTGTGAGGATGATTAATTGATATTATTTAATTATATTAATAGTATTAAGACGATTTTTTTCCTACAGGATAAGAACTTCATTCAACAACAAAAAACCGAGTCAAAGTACATTCCGTGAGATTAACTAGCCTCAATCCAAACAGGGAGAACTAGTCCAACAACACCAAAGCCAATACATATACATCTAAGAGCAATGACACCAAATACCCTCTTAGACATACAATGAATATAACAACAAAATACATAAACTACAACAAGAACAACAACATAGCCTAGGAGTACCAATGAAATCAAAGAGACCTAGTACCTCACACTAATGGATTAGATGTGTCCTATAGCAGTCACCAAAGCATATACTCCTCCCAGTTCTTCCAAGCAGCTTTTACCACCTCTTGATCCGGCATCCTAATGTTCTAAAACTTCCAGAGGTTTCTACAAATAATTAATTAAGTTAAAATATTTTTAAAAGTAATATAGTTTTCGTTACTTGGATATATATAGTTTGTTGATTAATTTAGTAATAAGCGGGGAATCAACAACATTTGAAGAGAATATATAGATATAGATATATTTGTATTGTTCGACCACCTTATTAGAAAAACTAACACTCTTTTTTAATCCATTCACATGCATGAGTAAGGCCAATTTGATTATGTTAAGCATTAAATAAAGTTTAAATTCAGTAATATAGAAAAATAAAATGAATTATTTTTTTAGTACAAAATTTTTCATTGTATACAATATTATGCATCTACAAACTATCCTCTCTGCATCACAATATATCTCTACCATTTATCATTGATCATTTTAAGAATTATCAGTATATGATCAAAATTTTCAACCATCAGCACGTTACATATTAAACTAATCTACATCTATCTATCTATCTATATATATATATATATATATATATATATATATATATATATATAGGGGCAGATCAAATGAGGTCAGCTCTTAAAATGAGGCCAGCTCTTAAAATGCGGACACTAACCTAGCACAATCAAACAACTAACCTAGCACAATCAGACAACTAACCTAGCACAATTAGACAACTAACCTAGCAGCATCAGACAACTAACCTAGCAACTGCAGAAACTATGTTGATAAATATCCGGCGAGAGAAGCAGAGTTTCGAAATAAGAATTTTAATATCTCTCTATCCTCCCTATATATAATTCCCGAATGCGTTGAGCCTACGTGGCTGCTTCTGGTGCTTCGGAATCATATTTGGCGAAGAATCATGCTTCGTAATTAGGTTTGGACAAATAATATTAATATATTAATAATTAATAATCTAGGTTCGGGTATTCCATAAATATTATTTAGCTAACTTAGGTATTTTAATATCACTTTTACTAATATAACCTTTTAATTCTTTGTAATTTTATCTGTCTACATGTCACGCAAATGAAGGGGTTTGACAAAAGCAAAGCTCTGAGCTTCATGTTCATCAAGTACGAGACACAAATTGGGGGTGGGGTCCCCAGCCACTGACCCTATCCGTGAGCCCCAGCTCGCGGTCGAGCTACTATACTGATGGTCGCACCCTTGCGGACTACACCATCCAGAAGGTGTTCTATAAGTTGGATGATTATGGCAAGGTGCAGTGGCTCAGGTATAAATCTTTTCATCGCTCAAGTTTTATGTTGTTAAATTGCTGGTTAAATTAGACCTAACTCTGAGTTTTAGCCTAATTACTTAAAATTTTATGTGGACTTCTATGATTCTTCCAACAAAAAATTCCATCCGACGCTCCAATTCTCATGCTGATGATGCCATTGACCTAAGATGGTAGATTGCATTGTTCAATATATTGTTGTTAGCTTATATGTTTCTAAACTATATAATATTGATGAGCTAGTTGTAGTACAAACTTATTACTGTCACGCTGAACTCTGAAGTCGATGCAGCTTATGACGGCCATTATTTTTTTTTCTTTCTTTTCATGATTCTAAGAATAATATTTATGCAAGCTTTTAATGGTTCTTGCTAACTTCCAAATCCGCAGATAACCGAATCAGGCAAATTCCTGTCATAAACGAATGGGGGATGATAGGGATGTTGTCTTTTGGTGACGTGGTGCGTGCTGTGGTGAGTGAGCATCCTGATGGGTTGGACCGCCTGAATGCTTTTATCCAAGGAGGTTACTGAGAAAACTTGGTAATGATGACTAGGTGCTGGACGTGTGTTGTAGCAGTGGGTATTTGAGTTTCTGTTGTCCCTCAAAGTCGGAATCAATGGCAAGGTTTGAAGGCTTACATCATTTGGCATTCAATTAGTATTCGTCTTCAAATGAACATTATTTTTCTATTATTATTTTCATTTCAACTTTTTTCTTGGGGCTGCATCTTTGTAGGTCACTGCTCTGGATTTCTCAAATGAGCTATTAGAGGTACGTCATCTCGCCAGCGTGCGTGGTCCAAGTCTAAACTGTTCTACAAAAGCATGAGTATGATATTTTAATAATCTTATTTGTAACTGAATTTTCTCTCTATTTTAATTATGTAATTAGCATCCTTCACGAGGACATGATGAGATTTGATCAAAACTGTTAATTTGTAGGTTGACTCATAAAGATGCAGTTACTTTACCGTTCCCCGACTCTGGTTGTGATGCTGCCACCATCAGCTATTGGTTGAGAAAAGTGGTGGATAGGAAAAAGGCTATTGAGGAGATGGTTTGGGTTTTGAAACCCGGTGCAAGTTATCCGTTCTTTGCATGTCTGTTCGGTAAATTTATTTATGCCGATGAACCTAAGTAAACAAAAGGGGTGCATAAGAACTAAGTCACATTTATCTTGAATTTATTGCTCCCTCAATTGTTGGCTTTTATCTTATTCGGTGTTTGACGTTGTTATTTTTAACTATTAGTCTCATATTTTCATTTCATCTTTTCAATCGTCACGGGTTATTGATATCTTTCCATCTACGTACGTATTTTCATCTCACACTATTTCCTTCTCCTGCTTTTTCAGTAGCTTCACTAAAAGCTAGGTAGTTATTGGGAATCCCGTCAAGTCGGAGAAAAAGGCCGTGGCCTCAAAACTCAACTTTGATCAGCAGTGCAGGCACGGGACTATGTGAAGGTTTGTTTTCTCTCTTTGTGTAATATAGTTGCTAGATTATCCTAGAGATTTGGCTTAAGTGTTGAAGAAAATTCAAATTTTTCAAGAATACAAATTACCAAAACTCTATTGAAATTTCTATATCTCCGTACAAATGCATACCAATTGAAGGTACAATATTAACAAATATCACAGGGCATATGTAATTATGGAAGGTAGCTTTTTCTTTTTTTTTTTTGTATTTTTGAGTATTACAAACTTCTCATGCGTTATATCCTTTTGTTAAAAATTTGTGCTTTCATTAGTCTGTTTCGTTTTGTCATGTGACTTGATTTTTATCGCGAGTTAATTGGTATTCCATGTTGCTACTTCTGAAGGTATTTACAATGTTAACAATTGTCCGTCAATCGTAATTTCAATTGTTTGTTTTTAGTTTTTTTTTTTTTCACGAGGGTTATTAAATATGCTTACTTAATTAGTAATTCATACTGAGTTTATTAGTGCTGAATTAGCTCTGCTTGGGTTTCTTGTGTATGTAAGCGTGTGATTTTTTTGTTCCCCATTTCTTGTTTTTGGTTGGTGTATTGTATTAATTTATGTAGGTACAAATTTGCAACAGGCTGTGGGTAAAGGAGACACTTAAGGTGGTGACAGCTGAAATAATAGGACTGACGCTTATGCAATCTATGGTATGATGATTAGGTGCTTTTGCCTTTTTTAAGTCTACTTTGAAGGTTGTTGAATTAAGTGAGTTATTAAAATTTTATTTATGTTTAGGTGGAGGTTGTTTTGTTTCAATACAGCCTGAATTAGTTTGTATATCCACTCTTTTTGAACAGGATATCATTACAACATTATCTTGTTCCATTTAATTTATTTGATAGATATGTTTGTTTGTTTTAGTAAGGTCCTTGGATGTTCTGGTTGTATGTAGAAACTTGAAGAAACATGAAAAGTAAACTAACCGAAGTCAAAGTATGTGCAAAGATCTTTTAGTTTGACGAAGGTTGCTCGAGTTTACAAACGAGGATGTTCTTATGCACGTAATGGGAAAGTTTGTTTTATGTCCTTGGAAAGGGTTTTAAGCTTCGAATATATTAAAAGTTGGATGCATAATTATGTTCTTGTGTA
Source organism: Striga hermonthica (assembly GCA_902706635.1). Lineage (NCBI taxonomy): Eukaryota > Viridiplantae > Streptophyta > Magnoliopsida > Lamiales > Orobanchaceae > Striga > Striga hermonthica. The sequence continues at coordinate 1,396,948 of CACSLK010034050.1, read as the reverse complement.
TTAAATACTTCTTTAAGTCTTGGTATTTCTTCCTGGTGCAAGTGTTTTATCTCATTTTTGTAGCCTTGAAAATGAGGCTGGAGCAATGCCTACCCTTTTTCACGTCTTTCATTTGGTTCACCTGATGAACATGTCCTACAGTAATTTTAGTTTACTTCCAACTATATATCATTAGATTTTTTTATATCATATATCGCTTTGTACATATTTTTAGTTACTTGATGTTGTTTGGTACTTTACAAATATAGGAGATAATTTCTTCTCGAACCTAAAGCTCGACAAACGGATGCATTAGATTCACGGGAAGTGCTAGCATGATATATTTGACACGATACGACACGCACGTCGGTTGATTTATATCAGGGGTGGTCTGTGTGGCATAAAGTTAGGCTTGTTAGGGATGATATTTTTTGTGTCTGATCATTCATTGGGCGAGCTTTTGGAATAAAATTCGCAGGAAAGAATGAGAATGTTGTTGCTTATGTGGAATGATCCTACGTCGAGAAGCATAATGGGATACAAAACAATATGTTCTTGAATTGTGATGTGGGAAAAAAAAAAGTGAAGATCTAGATTGATGCATGGTTATGTTGGTATCGTTTGTAATATGGCAGCTTGATAGTGCATTATTCTGGTTTTGTACTCTGCAAGAAATTTTAGGATACCGTCATGAGGCCAGGCATCTTTCTTGCCTTTGTCACCTTTTGACACTTTAAAGGGTGAAAACAAAAGTATCAGTTCTATGGTGGTTTTTGTGCTTTAATATTTTTTTAGAATATATATATTTAACTCTGTTGTTTTTGTCTAGCAAAGTTAGATTTATGTATGCTTGTGAACTATAGACTTACAAATTACCAGATGTTTGCTTTTTCTTGTGAATGTATAGAATAATATTTTGCATCAGATTCTCTATTATGTAGTACATGGTCATTTGATTATCATTTTATTAACTATTTAGTTACTTTTCTTTTATCTGGTCTTGTTTTATGGTGTTTCTTGGGGTCATTTTAAGTGCTCACCTTTGTTTATATGTAGAGATACGTGCTTGCTTGGATGTGATGATGTATTTTACTGCTTTCGAGTTTGGTACTTTTGAGTCCGCTATTTGTTCATTTCTTTAACTGTCTAAACAACCAACCTTAGAGATGACTGTTGAGCTCGGCTCTTATAAAGACGACCTGATTCATTGCTTTTATTTGTTTTCCATATAGTTTTTTGTTTGTTGAATTTTGCGTTTTGTAAATGTTTGTAGACCTGTGATTGGAATTAGAGGAAGTTTGATCTTTCCTGTTATATGCTAGGTTGTGGTTGTGTATTCAATTAGCTGTGCGGATCATATTTTATTTTTATTTTATGTTTTTCATACAAAGTGGTCAAATGCTTTACAACAAATGAAAGATTGATTGGTGCCTTCCTTTTCTCATTTTTTTTTTTTTTTTGGTGTTTGGAACTCAGTATGAAAGTGATGCAGAATTTACTTTGCTTCTGTCTGTTGTTTGAACTATATCATCAGAGCAGTGATTATAACAACAAATATATTATCCATTTTCATAACATTTTTAGATGCATCAGGTAGGTATGTGTGTATTTAAATCTTCCAAATATTTGAGATAATTATAGGCTGAACTAGGGTCGGCTGTGCGTTCACAGCCGCCGGCCAACTAGTATAGATAGATACGAGAATAAAGAATAGTGTAGTCTCTATAATAAGGCAACTATGTTATGGCGCCACTGATCATACGCTTTCTGTTTTTACACAACATCAAACCATACACATTTGTACTACTAGAATTTTATCACAAATCAATCCATCATATGTACAACTATATTATAATATTATTTGCAATTAAATAAGACTCAATAATTAAGATTCAAGTGTTATTATATAGAAACGATTCTTACCTCTCTCTCTCTCTCTCTCACACACACACACATATATATATATAAATATATATATATATATATATATATATATATATATTTATTTATTTAAAATTTTCTCATACATTCTAGGAATGAACATATATTTTTCATGTGTTTCACTAAGATGTCTAAGTTTAATTTTCCCAATGATTTAGAGTTTTGAATCTCGATTCTCATGGTTTGTTAATATGCTTGGTTATCTTCCAATTTAACGAAGTCAATCGATATATTATGCGTCTCTAACGTATTTTTATTCTACCATAGACAAATTGTACTTCCATTACAAATTGATCATCAAAATGAACCATTACGCGTGACTAGCTTTATTCAACATGAATATCCTTTGTCTATACGTCTTTTTATATATTATAATAATTTCCTTTTAGTCACCTGCCAAAAAAAAAAAAAGAAAAAAAACACATAGTTGTTCATCGTTCAACAATAATTCTTAAGATATTGATTTTTTGCTTTTCCCACGATTAATCGATTATGCAAGTTTCTAGGAACTTCATTTTTTGAAGGAATAATGAATTATTTACAAATAAAAAACAATAGAGTTAAAATACTATTTTTCATATCTATCTATTGATGGAATAATTTAAATTAGTAACTTTGACTTTGTAATTAAATAAGTTGATTTTCTATTAAAAGAAATACAGTAAAAATTACTATAATATTTATAAAAAATAAAAATTAAATTATACATACCTTACAAAAATCGTGCAATTCCGTTACTTTCTATATAATAAAGTGTCATTGATTTTGAAAATTATTTTGTGATAATTATCGCAATAAAAATTCAATTCTTAATATTAATTATGAATCACTGCAATTTCTTATTGTTTTGGTAACAACCATACAACAATTCTTAAAAAATATCTATTAAATATATTCTACTTAGAAAATATTATTTGAATATGCATGATAAATTAAATTGTAAATATAATTACAAAATAAAAACTAAAATCAATTATAAAAATTTTATATTACAATAGGATCTTATTTATATCAACATTAATAACAAATCACAGTGATTTCTTATTCATTCGGTAACTGTTCAGTTATTTTTAGCCGAGTACAATCGAAAGATCACCTCGGGTCGTCATCTCGAAGGAAGATGATTTGGACCTTCGTACACGTATTAGTTGTCGAAAGCACAAAAAGAGAAAAAAAAAAGGTTCTAAACATACTAAGCATGATGATTCATTTGAAATTAAGCTAATTTAGACTAGAACTTGAAAGCAATGGAATAAAGATGCAAGCTTTATAGGAAAGATTGGAACTTTGGTCATCTGGAATCTCCTTGACGCGATAAAAATAAAAATATAACAAAGAGAAACATGCTAGCAATAAAATTCTAGGTCGTTAACTCGAGCCTTCTACCTAAATGATCAAGCTTTGCACGAACTAATATAAGATAAGCACGAATTCAACACCTAATTCACTTAAACAAAAAAGAAAAAAGATCTTAAAACCAAGTCTAAACACATTATTCCGGTCAAGGCACCAACTTAACTTTGATGAACATCAGAAGCAAGAAGTGCAAAAAAAGCGAAGTAATAAGTCCTAAACAAGGTATTTACTCTCCTATAACGAGTGTAGCGCCCCATTCGATTTATAAAATTTATCAGATTATTCATATTTGTTGGATTTATTTATTGATTATTTTTTTAATAGTGGTGGTGAGGTCGTCTATGATTGGTACTTAAATTATATTTAAGTACTTGATCGTTTTATTTCTAAAACGTTCGTCTTTCGGTGATATCGGTTTAATCGCGTAAACTGAATTTAATCCGTTTGAATAATAGATTTTTCAGATATTTATTTAATTAGAATTATTATTTTATGTCTCGATTAATTACTTATATTATATTATTGATATTATTTTATGTCTCGATTAATTACTTATATTATCTTATTGATCGAATAATATGATATAATTAGTTCGTTCTATTTTATTTTATCGTAGTTCGTCGATTCTGGTTTAACTAGATAAACCGAATTTATATCCGTTTTTAATTATTTTTGCCACCGATCGAACCGGGACTTAAACAATTTTTATCCCGACCCTTTTGAGTGGCCTTTGGCCCGAAACCGCGATAAATAATCGGCCCGAGCCCTAGGCGCGCCCCTCTCTCTCTTGTGCCTTGTATGGTAGGTTTATTTTTCCCAAGCTATAAATATGTATCCAACACTCCCTTCTCTCTTTTCTTTTATTCACGCCACTCCCTCCTCTCCTCCTTCATGATCAAAATCAAAAATCTCCTCCCCCAAACCTTCGAAGTTCGAGCGCCACCATCCTTTGGCCTCTTCTCGACCATCACTGCACGCCGAAGCCTTCACCGCGCAACCACTGGGGAATAACGACTCCCCGCCTGCCTTCATCCTCGATCCCCAGCCCTTCTTTGATCCAGTCCTTACCAGCAAGCGCCAACCCTCCGCCATGATCAACGGCCTTCGATTGTCGGAGACCACCCGAGTCCCACGCGAGCCGAGTGCAACCGCCGAGCGACCCGCACGCGCCCCCTTGCCGTCTTGTTTCGCATCTCCCTCTTGGAGTACAATAATGGGTGGCTAACCCTAATCCTTTTGATTGATTTTTGATGATTTATTTGTTGTTCCTGAAGTTTATGTGCGAATTGATGAGTTATATGATTGATTTATGTGATCAAATGTGGAGATACTTTCGATATATTGATGGGATCGAAGGATTCGCGCATTTTTCGTGGAAACCCTGGAATATATATGGAACTTTGTATCGTCCTTGGTCTAATGGTGAAGACCTTGGGCCATTTTGATGTGTGTATATTGTGAGTTATGAATTTTTAAAATCGAGCATGCTGCTGAACTTTTGCAAATTTGTTAAAAAATCAAATTCTCAAATGATGTGAAATTTTTATGATTGAACTCTCTATTGATGATGTCTCTGTGGTAAAATTTTAAAGGCAAAACTCCCATGTTAACAATGTGAAATGTCGATTTTGATTTATGGGTTGTTTCTTTATAAATTCATATAAAATGATGTTCGACTAAGTATGAATTTTCGTGAATTATTCTAAGTGTCAGGATAACATGTTGATAGGTCTATCTTGATATAATGTAGGTATTTGACGAGTCTTGCTCTCACCTTACCAACAGATTCATGCTATTATCCTCCTACTGTTTCCAGATGGGTTTATTTAAATACCTATGTCGTAAGTGATTTATATTTGTTTGGATTGTGTGATCAATTTATGCATGTGAACCATGTAATCTTCGATGTAAGTTTTACAGGCCGTCGAAAATTTATCCACATTGATGCATTATGGGCCTAATGAGAGGGAGTCTCCCTAAGTCCTAATGATAGGCCATGTCGATGTGAGACTCATGGCGAGGCTTTCGACATGTACTCCTACTGTTTGGGTGACGATGTAAGACCCATGGCGAGACCTTTGAAAAGACCCTCAGTAGCTAATGATAGATATACACATGAGTATTATGATGATTAGGAGATGGGATATATGATTGATTCGTGTTCATGCTGCGACCGTACCTATCTGTCTGTGTTTACGATTTATGTGCATAGTAGTGAGCAAGTGGTTGTGCTCACTCCCATGTCTCCCCCCCCCCCCCCNNNNTCCCTCCTTCAATTCAGGTTGAGCAGGAGACTGGTACGACGGGCTATGATGAGTTGTGGTCGGTCATGTGATGCCATTGACCCTTTTGTTAGTGCTTCCGCATTTATTATGAACTCTTGATATTGAATTGTTTTGATGAAATTGATGTGTTTGAATTATTGGATAAACGTGATGATACGTCGGATTGATGAACGATTTTATAAATACCGATGAGTGGTTTATGATTTTGATTTTAAAACCTGACGATAGGTTTATTTTCATATATGGGTGGTGATACCTCTGTGATGATGATTGATTTGATGCAATGTTTTTGATAAATTGGATAATGATTACCTTTGCGAAAATTCGGGTAATGAATTCCCGTTATTTCATATATGACTTGAATCGTTTACTGAAATGATTAAGTAACGCCATAAATATTTTAAGTTTGAAAAATGAACTTAAAAAATGTATCTGTGATTTTTGGATAAGCCATGGATTATTCCTTAAAAGTCAAAGTGGGGCGTTACAGCGAGCTCGGACAAAATTAGTGCGTAAAGGTCGAAACTTTAATTAAAACGTGATCGTCGAATAAAGTCGAGTCATGGAGCTCCAAACACAAATAATAATAGAAAATACCAAAAAGAGAGTACTTACTAAAAGAAAAAAAGAAATAAATAAAGTTTAGGTGCTCCTATCCAAAGAGAGAAAATGTATTTATATTAACACCTCCAAACTCACATTGATTTCACACACATTATTTAATGAACATTCTACACTCGCAAGGTCGCGAATCAGTGATGGGGTCATGAGTGTCAAGGAGAGCATGGGTCGGCTTCGACAGCACTTGCAAGGTCGCGGGCCTCAGGTCGGGTCGCAAGTGTTGCGCTGGCACGAGTCATCACTCGTAGGGTAGTGGGGCTTAGGTCGTGTCCTGAGTGTGGACGTTGCACAGGCATCTCGCACGGATCCCTCGACACACTCAATGTCGCGGGATCTATCTCGGGCCATGAATGCTCGGTTCCGTGCGGCCTGGACTCGCGTGGTCACGAGATGCATTTGGGTTGCGAGTGCTGTGTTGGGTGCAGAACTCTCTCATGGACGTCTCGTGGGGTGGCGAGTCTTCACCCGTTGTTACCTTGGTCTCTCATGGATGGTCCTCAACGTGTCTTCTCGCACGGTCGTGACACAGTGTTGCCCGCGAGTGTTGGGTCTCACCAGGTGCCTCTTGCATGCTCATGGGTCGTCAGTCACGGGTGAGTGCTCGGTGTTGCATCGGTTCTTGACTCTCTCTCTCTTTTGGGTAACTTGGATGGCTCGATAATAGTTTGAGTGGCTCGTCTTCCCAAGCTTTGAAATTAATGTCTTCTTATTTGATCTTTATGTACATTTTGTCTGGCAATTGTCTTTAGAAAAGAGTTTTTGTTTTTTGTTTTTTAAGGAGGATCAATAGTGATATGGGATATCATACTCATTAGGTTGAGCCGGTCTATTGACCGGTCGAGGAGGTCGTATTATGAGGAAGTCAAGAAAATCGAGCAGTTAACCAGTCGACTAAGTAAAACTGTTGACCAAACTATCTGTCGACCATATACAAGATCGGGCAACTTATTCGACCTCAATAGGTCGACTACTTCAAGGACTTAACACCACGTTGATCGACCTAGTCACAGGCGCGTGAGAGAGCCTCTGACGGAATTCCAGGGGAATATTTACCTCATGTGCAGGGGGACACGTGTCGAGAAGGCAGTGGTGGATAGCGATAACCACCTCTGACAGCCTACCCCATGTGCAGGTGGACACGCGTCCAAAGAGGATTGGTGCAGGCGATAGTGGCGACGGCTACCTCTGACACACGCGTTTGGTGTGTACGGACGGGCAGTTAGGGCAGACAGCTCATCAAATCCGGGCAGCCCTAGGTCAGTTATCTCACCCCTATATAAAGGGGGTGAGCCTTTCTTCTTCAACACGATAATTCTATTACTTACTCTTAAGAATTGATTGAGCAGACACTGACTTAAGCTTCAGAGGCTCTTCACCGGAAAACCCCTCCGGTGTGAGAGTTCTTTGTAGTTGCACGACGTTCAAACCGGCAAAAAGGAAGGCGATTATTCAAGTTCCAGCCGGTCGAGGAGTTTTGTGTTACCATTTGGCGCCGTCTGTGGGACCTTCGTTTAAGAAGCTGTGTTTGAAGCTCGGCTATGGCAGACGGAATCCCCAAAAATTTACAATAAACATTCGATGAGGCGTGGACGACGAGCAGGCCGTTCGGACAAGGCCCTCCTCCGGGTTTTTCTGGCCCATCCCAGACGCCGGTCACCCCTACGCCGGGTCTTCAAGGTACAGGAGCGACGACAATGGTTCCTGAAGGAGAAGTTGGCTCTAGCCGTGCCCAGGAGATCCGCGCGGCAGATGCGGCGGCGATGCCGCCACCACCGCCACAAAACCCAACAGCCGCGCCTCTAGGAGTAGCAGTGGCACAGCAAGGAGGGGCACCACCGCAGGCAACAATGCAAGTCCCCGGCCAGCAGGTGGTGATGACCAGGCAGGAGATGCAGCAGATGGTGGCGGAGGCAGCTGCCCAGGCGGTGCAGCAGGTCACAAACAGCCTCTCTCGTGCCACGACGACGCCGAACACTGTTGCAGGGTCACGCCAAAATGCGGAGGAGGATGAATCCAGCTATGGTGGAGGCGGGCCCACACACAACCGGGAGATGGCGAGGATGGCGGAGCAGCTGCGCCAATTGCAAGCTAAGGTGGATGGTCGAGCGGAGAGGCGCGCACGAGGACACCCGCTCTCGGCGGATATACTGGCAGCGCCCTTGCCAAATAATTACAAGGATACTAACTTGGTGTTCGATGGGACTTCTGATCCGTCGAGACATGTGAGGACTTTTGAAAATATGGTTGTGTTGCATGGATATACTGATCCTGTTAGCTGCAGGGCCTTCTTATCGACCCTTAGGGGAGGGGCACTCGACTGGTTTCAACAGCTCCCCCCAGGCTCGATTGTGGACTTTGGGGACTTTGTGGAGAAGTTGACAAATCAATATTCGAGCACGGTGGCTCAGAAGAAGACGTATTTTACATTGATGGCGATGAGACAAGGCGAGAAAGAATCACTACGTAAATATGTCGCTCGATACAATCAGGCTTGCTTGGAAATTCCGTCGGCGGTCGATGAGGTCAAGGCGGGAGGATTAATTAGGAGTTTACGGGCGGGACCGTGCCAGACTTCTCTGGCTAAGACTCCTACTCATACTTATGATGAAGTGCTGAGGAGGTGCAGGAAATATAGTAATCTTGAGGAGACCGAGGCAGAGTTTGCCAAGCTAGAGGAGTTAGGTCGAGGGGAGTCGAGGAAGGAGAAAGCAGTTTCACCTAAAAGGAGAGCCTCGCCTAGGAGAGAGGGGCGAGCCAAGCAGGATCGAGGACGAGAAGACAGATGGAAGGACCGGCCTATCTCGGGAGGGAAAAGATTCCATGATTACACCCCATTGAACGCGAAGGTGGCTGAGGTCTTAATAGCCATGGAGAAAGGGATAGAGGGGAAAGATGTGACCTGGCCAAGGTCGAGGTTCGAAGGGCCAACCCAACCGAAGTCGAAGAGATACTGCCGCTTCCACAAAGACTATGGCCATACCACTGAGGATTGTCGGCATCTCAAGGATGAGATCGAGCGCCTTATTCGGGCAAGGCATCTTAAGGAGTTTGTCTATCAGGATAAGGGGAGGAGAAAAGAGAAGAGAAGGTGCCGGGAGGACTCAGTGGAGAGGAGCAAGGAGGATGATGATGAGGATGCACGAGGTGGTCGAGATGGTCGAAGAAGAGATGAGGGGAAAATGAGGCGAGGAACTAGGGAGCGGGAAAGAGAAGGAGAGGGAGGCCAAGTGAAGAGAGGCACGATATATATGATTTCAGGAGGCCCGACCGACGGGGACTCGAATAATGCGAGGAGAGGCCATGTTCGAGCCATGAAAAGGAAGAGGGAAGAAGTGAGTATCACGGCCCGAGTGCTAGAAATCAGTTTTCGAGCAGAGGATGCAGCGGGGGTGGTGGTGCCTCACAATGATGCCTTGGTCATTACGGCTGAAGTTGCAGGTTTTGACGTAAAAAGGGTATTCATAGACACAGGGAGTTCGGTCGATGTCATGTTTTATGATTGCTTTGTACAGATCAATCGGGAGTTGAATGTGGAACTGAAGTCGGTGGCCACGACATTGTATGGTTTCAATGGCGGGGAGGTTATGCCAATGGGAGAAGTGACTCTATCTGTAGCACTAGGAAAGGGAGCAACTCGGAAGGTTCGAATGGTAAGATTTATGGTCGTAGGAGCCGAGTCATCCTACAACATCATAATGGGGAGAACGAGCCTGAAAGCGTTCCAGGCGGTCGTATCCACGTACCACATGACGATCAAATATCCGGTGGGCTAAAACGTGGGCGAAATCGCTGGGGATCAACTTGCGGATGTGTTCGCATACTCGACGGAGGAGTTGACCGACATCAAGGCCGAGGTCATTGAGCACCGGTTGAACATCGACCTCACAGTAAGACCGGTGAAGCAAAAAAGGAGACACCACGGGGCAGAGATGGATAGAGTAATTGAGGTGGAGGTAGAGAAACTCTTGATGGCAGGGCACATAAAGGAGATCCAGTTCCCAGAATGGCTATCGAACACGGTCATGGTCTCGAAGTCAGAGGGGAAATGGCGGATGTGCATAGATTTTCGAGATTTAAACAAGGCATGCCCGAAAGATTTATATTCGCTTCCCAGGATCGACCAGCTGGTCGACTCCACAGTTGGGTGTGAGCTACTTAGTTTGATGGACGCATCCCAAGGCTATCATTAGATCCCGCTGGCTCGTGAGGATTGGAAAAGGGTCAGCTTTGTAACAAGCCGTGGGACATACTGCTATGTGGTGATGCCATTCGGTCTAAAGAATGCTGGGGCGACATATCAAAGGTTGGTGGATAAAATTTTTAAGGATCACCTCGAAAGGAACATGGAAGTATATGTAGATGATATGCTGGTAAAGAGCAAAGAGGAAATCGACCATGTAAACGACTTGAAAGAAACATTCATGACCCTCCGGAAGTTTGGGATGAAGCTGAATCCCGCTAAGTGCTCATGCGGGGTCAAATCTGGAAAATTTTTGGGCTACATGGTCACGAAGAGGGGGATCGAGGTCAACCCGGAGAAGGTAAGGGCGGTGATCGAGATGCAACCCCCCACGAAGGTGAAAGAGGTGCAGATCTTAACGGGTCGAATAGCAGGCTTGAGCCGCTTTATGAGTTGAAGAGGGTGTTGGTCGACCTACCACTATTGGAAAAACTGGTGCAAGGGGAGGACTTGGTGTTATATGTATCCATTGGTGAGACGGCAGTGAGCTCTGTGTTACTGAGGGAAGAAGGGATACCCCAATTTCCGATCTATTACGTGAGTAAGGTGATGCAAGGGGCGGAGAGGAGGTACTCAGAGATTGAAAAAGAGGCCTTAGCAGTGGTGGTCACCGTAAGGAAGTTAAGACCATACTTCTTGGGACATAGGGTGAAAGTTCGGACGAATATGCCGTTGGGAGAAAGACTGGGTCGACCCTCCGTGTCGGGGCAGTTGGTCAAATGGGCAGTCGAGCTGAGTGAATACATAATTATCTATGAGCCGAGGAGGACGATTAAGGCTCAAGCACTGGCCGACTTATACAAGAGGGGACAAATGAGAGCGAGGAGTCTGAAGGGGTGTGGCAAGTGTTTGCTGATGGATCGGTGTCAAGGGCTGGAGGTGGCCTAGGCATCGTACTTATGTCGCCGAAAGGTGACAACCTGGAGTTCGCAATCAAGGTGGCCTACCAGATATCAAATAATGAAGCGGAATACGAGGCGGTCATTAAGGGGCTCAAATTGGCCTTGAGTGGCGGAGCTCGAGCAGTACGGGTACATTCGGATTCACAATTGGTGGTGGGTCAATTCCAGGAAGGGTTTGAGGTCCGGGAGGAAAGGATGATGAAGTATGTGGAGGAGATAAAGAAACTGCAGGGAGAGTTTGATTCTTTCGAACTAATCCAGATACCTCGAGGAGAAAATGGTCGAGCGGATCTGTTAGCTAAGGTGGCACAAAGTCTGGTGGACTGCAAGAGCAGAAGTGTGACCCTGCTGCACATGGAGAAGAGTGTGGTCGAGAAAGAGGTGGTCGAGATAGAAGAAGTTGAGGATTGGAGGGCACCAATAATAAAAGAATTGAAGGAAGGAGTCGTTAGAGTAATAAGGAGATTTTTTGAGCATGGAGGGATTCTCTATAAGAGGTCGCACACGGGTCCCCACTTGCGATGCGTAACCGGAGAAGAAGGGCGATATGTGTTGAAGGAGATTCACGAGGGCTGTTGCAGCGACCACAGCAAGACGGGTTCCCTAGTAACAAAGGCTCTAAGAGCAAGATATTTCTGGCCAACGATGAGAGGAGATGCAAAAGAAATGGTGCGGAAATGTTTGCAATGCCAGAAACATGGCCCACTGATTCACAAACCGGCCGAAGCTATGACAGCAATGAGCTCTCCCATCCCGTTCGCCCAATGGGGGATCGACCTGGTTGGGCCCATGCCTCAAGAAACCGGATAGAGGAAGTTTCTGATCGTCGCGGTCGATTACTTCACAAAGTGGGTGGAGGCCGAACCTCTGGCAAAGATCACGGAGGAGAAAGTGATACATTTTCTGTATGATAACATATGTTGCAGATTCGGAGTTCCTAAAGTGTTGGTGTCAGACAACGGGACCCAGTTCAATGGCAAGCGGATTCGGGCATGGTGCGAGGACATGAAAATTGATCAACATTTCGCTTCAGTCGTACACCCACAGGCCAACGGGCAGGTCGAAGTGACCAACAGGATTATATTGAATGGTCTGAAAACAAGGTTGGAGAAAGCATCGGGAGCATGGGTGGATGAACTTACTTCGGTGCTGTGGGCGTACAAAACAACTCCCCGATCGACCACTGGAGAAACACCGTTTAGTATGGTATACGACATGGAGGCTTTATTGCCGATAGAAGTCGAGGTTCAGTCCCAAAGATCGAGAACATATGATCGAGAACATAATGAACATCTGATGATGGCAGCGCTCGACACGATCGAGGAGCTTCGAAGAAAGACAACAATCAGAGTCGAGGCGTACAAACAAAGGATGCGAGCAGCGCATGATAGAAAAGTGAAAACACGAAGATTCCAAGTGGGTGACCTGGTGTGGAAAAGAGTCGATGTGCTGAAACACGTCGGGAAGCTAGAGCCAAATTGGGAAGGACCATACCTGGTCGAAAAGGTCCATGCTGGAGGGGCATACTCCTTAAAGGATGCTGAAGGGAGATCTCTAGCCAGGTCATGGAATGTGGCTAACTTAAAGAAATATTATGCTTAAAATTCTTTTTTTTTTTACTCATTACCACCAATGTAATGAAATGCTTTGCTCGATGATGAATGAAATGACGTATTGAAGTTTCTACAATTTACTGTTTACCGAATTAACTTTATATAGTCGGAATCCCTGGATTAACCTTGATGACAGGTTGCATGTGAAAAATCCATCACGACTAAGGCCATGAGGCTGGATGGTCGTATGTAACGACCACCCTTTGAGGGTGGGCATGCGTTTCAAAGGAAAAAATCCATCATGATTAAGGCCATGAGGCTGGATGGTCGTATGTAACGACCACCCCTTTGAGGGTGGGCATGCGTTTCAAAGGAAAAAAATCCATCATGACTAAGGCCATGAGGCTGGACGGTCGTATGTAACGATCACCCCTTTGAGGGTGGGCATGCGTTTCAAAGGAAAAAATCCATCATGACTAAGGCCATGAGGCTGGATGGTCGTATGTAACGACCACCCCTCTGAGGGTGGGCATGCGTTCCAAAGGAAAAAATCCATCATGATTAAGGCCATGAGGCTGGATGGTCGTATATAACGACCACCCCTTTGAGGGTGGACATGCGTCTCAAAGAAAAAAAATCCATCATGATTAAGGCCATGAGGCTGGATGGTCGTATGTAACGACCACCCCTTTGAGGGTGGACATGCGTCTCAAAGAAAAAAAAATTCATCGTGATTAAGGCCATGAGGCTGGATGGTCGTATGTAACGACCACCCCTTTGAGGGTGGGCATGCGTCTCAAAAGAAAAAAAAATCCATCATGATTAAGGCCATGAGGCTGGATGGTCGTATGTAACGACCACCCCTTTGAGGGTGGGCGTGAGGCTGGATGGTCGTACGTAACGACCGCCTCCAGGAGTGGACATATGTGTATGTATATGGTGCGACCAAACTACTCAAGTAATCATGAGGCAAACACACAAGCATCACTTAAATGACGACGAATGAACTGGCTAATAAAAGCGTATCAAAAGCATTATTGAAGATCAAGACAAGTCAAAAACAAAATACCACTATTCAACGAGTATTGCATAGTTCATCAGAATACATAAATTTAAATCCACGACGGACAACATGGAAAATACAAAACTACATCTAAGGAGGAGGAGCGGCGGTCGAGTCGGCATTACTCTGATGGGCGTTGGGATCGAGTGGATGGCCAGTTCCGGAGGTCGAGTCACAAGCTTCGTTAAGTGGACGTTGACGTATAGACTCGGTCAGCACGGCCAGCATCGAGGCAGGAGGAGTGAGGTCATCGGGCAGAGCATAAGTCTTCTTTAGAATGTCCGATCGAGCCAAAGTCCTTTCGAGCAGTCCTGACCACCACTCATGCTCGAGAGGTAAGCTAGGATCACCCTGGAATGGGAGGAACCTTGGACAAGGCCTCCCAAATAACCATGGGGTCGATCTGCTCGAAATCATCCTCGGCGATCTGCTCGCCAGCCTTCTGTAGGGCGAACTGAAAGCAGTCCACCCCAAAGTCCTGCACCTCCTTCAAAAACGGGGGCGACCGCACATAATCGGCCACCACTTGTTCGCGGAATTCCCGGAGGAAAAGCTGCCCAGTGGTTGTGCCCCACATCATTTGCCGAGCCCGAAGAGCTGCAGCATTAGCGTAGCGCTTACATTGGGTGGCATGGGCAGCCCTCTCTTTGGCTAAGGTAGCCTCAAGTTCCGCTCGAGCAGCCTCCGCCTGCACTCGAGCGGCCTCCGTTTGCGCCAGAGCAGCCTCCGCCTGCGCTCGAGCAGCCTCGGCTTGTGCTCGAGCCACTCGTTCCTGCTCGAACGCAGCCTTTTTTTCCTTTAGAGCAGCCTCTTTCTCGGCCACCGCATCCTCTTTCACTGCGAGGGAAGCCTCATGTTCAGCGAGAACTTTATTCTTCAAGGCGAGCTCTTCATCAAGGGACTTAACCTTGACTTCAAACTCGACCTTCTGTCCAGCCTGGGCCTCACGGAGTTTGGTATTGTGCTGCAGGAGAGACGAGTTCTTATCTTGCAGGAAGCGGAGGGTGCTCTCCAGGCTTTTTATGGACTTCCCGGAGCTGTCTCGAGCCTCTCGCGCCGTAGGTAAAAATTGGACCAGACCCTATAATCGACGAGAAGAGCGCAACTTAATTCTTGCATAACAGGTGGAGTGAACAGGAGATCGCAGGCAAACGTGGAGAAAGTAATACCTGGGCAAGCCACTGAACAAATTGATCCTCGAATTCGGGTAGTGTGGGGCCAAGCTTTTTGCGATCGTCCTCGAGGAGAACACCCTCGAGACGGTCGGACACCTCATTCACGGAGGCCAACATTAAGGACGTCAGTTTCGGAGCAAGGGGGTCAGGAGGAAGATAACTATCACGCCCACGTTTCCAGACGACCGCACCCTGCTCGGTGCGAGGCCGTTTACCCAGCACCGTCACACACTCGATATCGACTTGACTACCGGACTCGACCAGTGCCTTGGTCGAGCCAGCGGAGGGAGTCTTGAGAGGCTGCTTGTCGAGAGAAGACTTCTCCGTGGCCTTGTCTTTGGTTGACGGGTTAGGCTCGGGAGTTTTGTCAGTGGACTTGGGGAGATTGGTGTCTCGGGGATTAGAAACTCGAGAATCAGATTTCTGACGGCGGTCATCATGTTTCTGATGGCGGTCATCATGTTTCTTGTGGCGGTCATCGGGCTTGTGATATCGACCATCGGGCTTCTGACGGTGGTCGGCAGTCTGCGAAAGACGAGCATCGACCTTGGGAGTGGTCGAGGCCTTTGGCGGGACAACCGAGGAAGAAGTAGATTGAGGGGTTTTGCCAAGAGGAGGTGGAGGAGTTTGACGCGGCGGCTGGTGTGGGAGTTGCTGCTGTTGTTGGTGTGGCTGCTGCGATTGTTGCGAATGTTGTGGCGGCGGTTGTGGTAGTTGTTGGGTTTCCTTGGGCGGTTGCGGAGGAGGCGGTGGAGTCTGCCGTGGAGGCGACCGCTGTGGCGGCCCTGGTCGAGATCCATCGGAGCTGGCCGACCCGTCGGCCTTATCACTGGTCGACCCAGCGGCAGTCCCTGATTTCTTCTTCAAAGGAGTTTTCCTCGGGGGAATGTTGAAACTAGGAGCCTCTGCACAAATACGACAATAAAATCAAAATAAACATCAGCTTTACTTCAACAGAAACGAGAACATATATGCACACAGTCGAGCAAGTGGATCAAAAATTACCCGGATCATCTTCTATACGGACAAGGTCAAGAATCTCCTCGGTGGGGGGAGATAGAGTTTTATGGGTGAGAAGACCACAAAAATGGAGGAGGTTCTCGTCTTGGAGAAGTATATCGGACGCGACGAACTTGGAATTCCAAGTGTGAATCCGCTGGTCGAAAAGAGGATTTGTAGGAGGGGCCGAGGCTGCCTCTCGCGAGAGTTCCTTGACCCAGGGAATGGAAGGCCAAGGGAAAGGGATATCAGGTCGAACATAAATAAACCTATCTATCCACTTGGGAAGATTGGTGGGGATGTCATTATGAAATGAGCATCGTTACGGCTTTTTAAGTAGAGGCCTCGACCTTGCTTGGAAGGGCCATAACAATAATGGAAGAAGTCTAGGTCAAATCGACCTAGACGGATGCGGCAGAGAATGATAAAGGTAGTAATGAAGCGGGTGGCATTAGGAGGAAGTTGATGTAAGGGAAGGGAGAACCACTCGCAAATGCGAAGTATCTCGGGGCTTAGAGGACAGACCGAGCTTGAATTGGATTTCGAAAAAAGTGTAACAATCCCGTGGAGGATGGTCGAATTTATCAGTGGGAGAGGATCGGAGGAACGCCCAACTAAGAGGTTGGCCGATTCTGTCAGGATTGAACCAATGATGAGAAAGAGAAGTAGAAGAAGAGCGCTTGGAGAGCTTTTTGGTCGAGGATCGTTTGGACGGAGAATTCGAAGAGAGGGGAGCAGCGGACTGCGGAGAAATAACCTCGTCCTCCTCTGGCTCGTCTAACGCGCCAAGAGGGGGGCGGCGATGGCGGAGAGGAACATTATCCATGGTGTCACCGGAATTTGAAGAAGCGACGCGGGCCGTAAAAGCACGAGTAGGAACTGTCTCGCCGGGACGAAGGATAGAGAGAGGGACAGCTTCGAGCGCAGAGGGTAGTATCTCAACCGAATCAGAGGAGGTCTCAGAGTCTGAAAAGAAAATCAAAACAAAGACAAAGAGAATAATATCAAAAAGAAGCCGCCGCAAGGAAGAAAGATGGAAAAGGAAAGATTAGGGTTTTGGGGAAGAGCAACCCAAAAACCAGGAGAAGAATTTGGGAGGTATAGGCGCGGAAATTTCAAAAATTTTCAGAGGAGAAATAAAACCCTCAACATCCAATAGACAGACAAAAGTATTCTAAGCACAAATTCAACACAAGACAAGCCAATTTGAAACAATTCGGCAGACAGACCAAAAGCACCCAATATTGAAAATCCAAGAATACACAAAATAGAACTACAAAGGATACAAATTCAAGTGTGAAGAGACTTACTCATAACCGGGGATCGATAATCAATGGAGGCTCGAAAGAACGCAGGAGAGATCGTCGAGAAAGTAAGGGCCTTTTGTAGAGAGAATTCTGGGTGCAGAGTAATTCGAAAATTGTGAGGGTGGAAAAAAGTCGGAAAATACGCTAAGTATGGAATTTATACTTTGGAAGATTGAAGGGTGGAAAGATAAAGGCCGTTGGATTAAAGTTAGATCCGACGGCGAGGAGTATTAATGTACACGGAGCTCAAAACGGACGCGTTAGGCGAGGAGGCGCAATAATTAAAGTACCTGACACATATGACAGACGTGACGCGTGGCAGAAAACGGGCGCGACAGAAAGGACTTAAAGCAGATAACTTTATTTCTAGTGATTAAAGGGAATTTATTCGAAAAAAGGAGCGAGAAGCTTACCAGCTGGTCGATATCTAACGACAAGCCACCTAGAAGGACATTAAATACTAATTTACTCTTAGATCAAGTCATTTAGACTCGACCAGAGTGGGGAGGACTAGATGATATGGGATATCATACTCATTAGGTTGAGCCGGTCTATTGACCAGTCGAGGAGGTCGTATTATGAGGAAGTCAAGGAAATCGAGTAGTTAACCAGTCGACCAAGTAAAACTGTCGACCAAACTATCCGTCGACCAGATACAGGATCGGGCAACTTATTCGACCTCAATAGGTCGACTACTTCGAGGACTTAACACCACGTTGATCGACCTAGTCACAGGCGCGTGAGAGAGCCTCTGACGGAATTCCAGGGGAATATTTACCCCATGTGCAGGGGGACACGTGTCGAGAAGGCAATGGTGGATAGCGATAACCACCTCTGACAGCCTACCCCATGTGCAGGTGGACACGCGTCCAAAGAGTATTGGTGCAGGCGATAGTGGCGGCGGCTACCTCTGACACACGCGTTTGGTGTGTACGGACGGGCAGTTAGGGCAGACAGCTCATCAAATCCGGGCAGCCCTAGGTCAGGTATCTCACCCCTATATAAAGGGGGTGAGCCTTTCTTCTTCAACACGATCATTCTATTACTTACTCTTGAGAATTGATTGAGCAGACACTGACTTAAGCTTCGGAGGCTCTTCACCGGAAAACCCCTCCGGCGTGAGAGTTCTTTGTAGGTGCACGACGTTCAAACCGGCGAAAAGGAAGGCGATTATTCAAGTTCCAGCCGGTCGAGGAGTTTTGTGTTACCAAATAGCGTTCTCACTTCCCCTCCTCGGTGACTCGAGTTGTCTAATTATCTTTCGAAAAGAGTTCAACAACCATAACTTTGTTAATTGTGAGAAATTTCAAAACAAACACTAAAACATATATGAAAAGTGTTGATGAACCCCAAAAAGTAGTAGTTTTATATCGCTCCTTATCTTTTTCGTATATGATTTCAAGATTTCAATCATCAAGCTAACTCTGGAATAACGAAAAAATAAGTCACCTGTTAAAAGGAATGAAAATATTGAAACTCGTGTATAGAGAATAATTATTTGGGAAGTGATTGTTAGATACACTAAATTATATATGAAAATGTTGATGAATGCCAAATATACCAATAGTGTTGTATAACGCCTTATCTTTTTCGGTTGTGAAGTCAACATTTCAATCATGAAGCCAACTCTCAAATAGCCAAAATACCTCGTCAGTTAAGACGGCATTTATCAACTCAACCCAAACCAACATAATAAATAACAATTATTTCTCTTTCCTCCAGTTACATAACCTAACATTTCAACTCAAATTATCTTTATCCACAACCCAACACAATCTAACATATTTATTGTATTTTTTTATTTATTTAGATCACGTTTGTGCTCCAAAACCTATCAAATATGGACTCTATTTATAGAGTAAAAAATACAAATTTTAATATTTTTTATTATTTTTTTAACACTAAAAAATAGACATTAATCCAGTAGAAATGGGACAAGTGTCCCATTCCCAAAACACAACCGAGTCGTGACCCAAGGTTACATTGTAACCTGGGTCGCAACATTCATGACCTCCTCTCTTTTGTTTGTTTTTTTTCTTTCTTTTTTTTTGTCTTTTTCTTCGTGACCCAATTCTTGAGTTCCGGATAAGGATAGTCTAAAAGGAAATAAAAAATTTGATACTTGTTTAAACAAAATAATTTTTTGGGAATTGAGTTGTTAATTAGGTTAAATTTTGATTTCGGACGTGACAACTTTTTTTCAGAGGTGAACTAGAAAGTTGAGGGGTTGCTTGTACACAAGTTTTTATTTATTCGATTTTTTTAGTTACCCAAAGTTGATTTTAAAAACGATGGTTGAGTTAGGTTTGAATGAGATTTTGAGATTGTTTCAAATTTATATTTAAAATAAAATGATTAAAGTTTATTTGATTCAAAGTATGAGAGAAGTGAGTGGAAATGATAAGTAGTTAAGATTACTACATTACTAAATACGGTCCCCTTATTACTGTTTACCGCCCCTCCAAAAGACCATTTTGCCCTTTACTCATTTTTTTTCCTAAAAAAGTGTCCCCTCTTCAGAACCACTTACTGGGCAGTCCGATCCCTGAAAAATTTCGATAACACCTCCGAATAATTCTTGCGGAAAAATGCTTTCCAACAAGACCACTGTCGCGGCGGTCGGCCGGCGACCGCGACCGGTCAAGGTCCGGCCAGCCGAACTTTTTAGGCCAGACCAATGTTGGCCGCCATAGGCGGCTGGACATGCCATACCTGGCCGAAAAAACCGGTCGCGGTCGCCCGTCGGCCGGCGCCAGTTTGGTCGATTTGACCGACCGATCGCCTTTTTTTTGCGCTTTTTTCAATTAAAAAAACTTTAAATATTATAAAATATATCTAAATAATTACATATATATTACTATATATTTTAATAAATTAAAAAACTTAATAAGTAAAATATATTTATATATATTTATCATTAATGAAAAAAATTATAATTAATATGTATATAAATTAAATTAATATATATTAATAATTTGTGGATATTAATTAGTTTGTATATAATTATTTTTTCCGTGCTTTTTTTAACTTTATAAATGTTTAAAATGATTTCATATATATTATTATATATTTTATAAATTAAATAAAAATTAATAATTAAAATTTGATTCATAATTAAGATATATTAATAATTAAAATTAAAATATATTAAATTATATATATTAATAGTTTCATATATATTATTATATATTCTATAACGACATTTATTTAAAATAGGAGGTAGTATAAATTATGATATTATCAGCGAGTGGATGGACAGATCATGAGTATTTTCAGAGAATTCCCTACGTAGTTCACAACTACGTAGAGAGCTACCTGGATGTGAGGCCGGATGGAAACTACGGATTTCGGGTGATTGCGAGTTACGTGTGTAGGGACCAGGAGATGTGGCGACTGACAAGAGTCAACATTACAAATGAGGTTGCAACCTATAGACAGTAGTACGCTCCTTTCTATTTCAATGGTGGGATCGACGCCGAACTCGATCGGATAACATGCGACGGGGGTGCTTGTGACGAGGAGCACTAGATGGAAGTTATAGTCGACCTATTTCCTATTGCTACACTGTTTAATGCAGTTGTCGTGTTAGAAGTTATTACTATTTTAGATTAGAATTGATTAGAATTGATTGTCTTATAAATTAAGATTTGTTACTATTTTGTCAAAGGTTAGAAATTATTGTATTATAGATTATAATTGATTATGTTTTTTTTTATTTCTTTTTTTCGAAACGGCAGATTCTATTAATAAAACACGGAAAGAAATACAAGCGGCCAAATGGCTGAAAGAAAACAACCAAAGGTTGAAACTGAGAGGCGTACAAGTCGAGACGACTGTAGCCTTAGAGGCTAAACAAGCCCAACCTAACTAGAAACACTAGAACATAACGAAAAATATCCCACAAGTGGAGATAGCAAACTCCCATTCGGGAGAAAAGAAACAAAAACACCAAACAAAACAAACAAACACACGAACCTAAACACACAAAACAAGCACACACCTAACCACACAAAATAACCTAAATACTAGACGATAGCCCTCCCCTCTGGCCCCAAGCACCCATCACCTTCACGAGTTGAACCACCTCCTAACGAGAACCCACCGAGAGGAAGTCGCTCAACCCACGCCTCAGCACAACCTCCCCCGCAACCTCGAAATTGACCCAGCCAGACCGCACCCCGACCCCCCCACGCGCACTCCAACACCAAGGCAACACCCCGGTCGCCGTCGGAGGAAACGACCCTTCCAACACTAGAGAAGGCCGAATAAAGGGGAGCCCAAGCTCAGTCCATCGCTCCAACCACCGCAAAGCTGCCAGCAACAACCGCCAGTGTAAGAGAATCGGACCTTCCAGCCCTTGAAATCCCGCCATGGCAAATAGGATGGGTCGAAATCCATGACGCGGAGAGAGAAACCGCAAGCCGCCGGAACTCAGACAACAAACCAGGGCAAATTAGAAGGTGGTCGACATCGATTAGGATGGGGGCGCCGGAGAAGAGGCTCGCGCAGCGCCGATTTGGGGGAAAAAGAGAAGGGTTTTTTTGTTTCGCCGATTTGGGGGAAAAGAGAGGGTTTTTTCTACACCCATCGAATGTGGAATTGAAATGCAAAAGAATGAGAGATTGAGATGATTATTGATTATGTTATAAATTAGAATTTATTACTATTATGCACTGTTCTAAAAATCGGCCTAGGCGGCCGCCTAGGCGGCGCCTAGGCGCTAGGCGGTGCCCGGGCGCCTCCGATTTGCACAAATCGGCAGAAAAAATCGGTCA
>CACSLK010034050.1:1351589-1374558 GCA_902706635.1 Striga hermonthica | reverse complement strand
AATTTTATTATTTTGACTTTGGTGTGTCGATTTATTATAAGTTGAGATAGTTTTATTTTGTAGGTAGTCAAACTAAATAAAAAATAAGGTATTTAATATTGATTTCTAGGCTCCGACTAGACACCGCCTAGGCCCCGCCTAGGCGCTCTAGGCGTTAGGCGCTGGTCGAGCGCCTAGCAGGCGCCTAGCGACTTTTAGAACACTGCTATTATGTTAGAAGTTAGAATTTATTACGGTATAGACTTTGAATTGATTGTTTTATATTAGAATTTATTAATATTTTGTTAGAAGGTAAAATTATTGTATTATAGATTAGAATTGATTTTCTTATGAAGTAATATTTAGTACGACTATGTTAGAAGTTAAAAATTAGTATAAATTAGAAATGATTGTTTTATAAATTAGAATTTATTACTATTTTGTTAGAAGTTAGAAATTATTGTATTATAGATTATAATTGATTATCTTATAAATTCAACTTTATTACTATTATGTTAGAAGTTAAAAATTATTATGATATAGAATTAGAATTGATTGTCTTGTGAAGTAATATTTAGTACTGCTATGTTGGAAGTTAGAAATTATTATGGTGTTATACATTATAATTATTATCATATATTATCTTATGTTAGAAGTTAGAATTTATTACTACTATTTAAGAAGAAGCTATCGAGTGGGCAAAATAAAAAAAAAATGCATTTATATGTGGTTTCGAATTGATCATCTCGAAACACAAAAAAGAAAGAAACCAGAGAGTTGTGACGTGTCACCGAAGGGAACGTTACAGAGACAATATTGAAGATTTAGCTAAGACGGTTGTGAGACTTTCTAAAACTAAAGCGACCAACTGCCTTTTTTAGATAAAAGTCAAATTGGAGGCAGGATCTAGAATGACTGTGCATGCTGAGGGTCATCGATAGATGAGCGGACTTAGCGCTTCATCTAAAGAGATGGTCCGTGATATGACTACTGCTCAGGCAAAACAGGTATTAATTTTGGCTTCGGTTCAGGAGAAAAATTCGGTAGACAATACTACAAACAGTTGTACGCTCCTTTATATTTCAATGGGATCAGTTCTGCACTCGATCGAATAAGATGGGACGGGGGGGCTTGATATATTATGATATTCAGTCGTGTTGATAAGTGAATTTAAACTTATGTTTGTTATTGACTTTATACCAAGTACATATACGTTGATTGTTATGGAATTGTTTGGTTATAATGTGGCATAACATTTAGAAATAGATAAAAATAAAATAAATTAACGACAAATAAAAAAAAACAATTCAACCAAACGTCGACCGTACAGAAAAATAAAATAATAAATAAAAAACAACATTTATTAAATCAATATTGTGCCATGTCCCAATCTGCCTTAATTAAGGCCAGCGTATTTGCAAAACTTGTCTCCAAATGAGGATCAAAACTCTCGCATTCGGCCAAGTGACACAACTTTTAATGGTTTAATTGCTGCATTGAAATTAAATTTAGCAATGGCACTAACATCATGATCCCAAGCGTGATAAAATTGATTCGATTGAATACAAGTCCAGTAGAGAATGAAAGTCAACGACAAGAATTTTTTATTAATACTTCAATTAAACATGAACTTAATATTTTTCCTACTATAATATTCACACGAATCATATAACTCTGAGAAAAGTGTCAAACAATCTTGTCCTAAAATTAGGTCTAATCATACTGAATTAATCGGTCTCAGTGAATTACTCGAACAGAATCCGACTTTTTCCGTTCAAATTTATTACCGAGTTGAAAAGGAGTAAATTTAAGAAAACAAAAAGGACTACAATTTTTAATAACATCACTCATTGGTATTTTGTTAGAGATAATTAGTATTATATTATATAACATAACAATTTCTCAGTTCTAACATAATAATAATAAAGTTCTATAAGGTAATTAATTATAATTTATAATTTAACAACTTTCTAAATTCTAACTATAAGATAATAAATTCTAATTTATAACATAATATCGAAATTCTAATATAATGTACATAATAAAAAAATAAAAAAAAAATCGGCCGGCCAGCCAGCAAAACCGATCGTTCATGGTACGGCCAACCGGGAAAAAAGGTCGTGCATGGTGTGGCCAACCGGGAAAGAAGGTCGTGCACGATGTGACCAATCGGGAAAGAAGGCCAGCACGGTTAAGGTCGCAATTTGCAGTCGGCCGGCCTACA
Organism: Striga hermonthica; assembly: GCA_902706635.1. Taxonomy (NCBI): domain Eukaryota; kingdom Viridiplantae; phylum Streptophyta; class Magnoliopsida; order Lamiales; family Orobanchaceae; genus Striga; species Striga hermonthica. Next base: position 1,372,355 of record CACSLK010034050.1, on the reverse strand, counting down.
AAAATTAAAACTGAAAAGGATAAAACTGTCTTTTTGAGGAGCGGTAAGTAGTAATAAGGGGGACGGTATTTAGTAACACCCTAAAATTATGGAAATAGATGAATAGTGAATTAAAGTTGATGTGATGTGTGATGATGATTGATTGATATCATTTAATTATATTATTAATATTTAGGTGGTCCTTTTTTTCTTTTTCTTTTTCCACAATATAGAAACTACAATCAAAATATAATAAAGCCGAGAGTCGAGAGCAAAGAACACCCTACCCCCAATATTCTGAATCTTTGTTTTCTTCAATTTACAAATTTCAGCCTTCCTCAGCGGCGAATTAAGCTCGGTCAGGGGTCGTTGAAGACCGCTCGTCCTTCCTCTTGACGATGTGCGCATCTGATGTCACAAGAATAGGTCCGCGATTGATGGCGGTGCTCAAGGTCGCGGCCGAGTGACGGTGGGTGGTGGCGTCTTCTCGCTTTTGTAGAGGTAAGCTCTATCTACATCTTGTTAGTGGTTCTTGGGTTGCTGTGCTGGCGGGGTTCCGCTTTCTGGGTGCGAACCGGTTTGGGGTTGTGGGTCTTTCTCGACGGTGTCGGGCGAAGCAAATGTCATTGGGAGGGACGGGGCACCGGATTGCTGCAGCTTTCGTGTTGCGGTGGTCGGGGTTGAGGGCCCAATTTAGCCTCTTACTCACCGGCGAGTGGTGTTTGGCGGTGGGGATCTGGGTCTGATTGAGTTCGGCTAGTGGTGTTAGACGAATTTGGTGGGGCCTGATGGGGCTGAATGGATCTCTCTCGGTTTGAGACGGGTCGATTTGGGGATTGGTTCGTGGCTTCGGTTCTCCCACTGTATAGTCGTTTCTACAGTTTTGGTAGTGGATTCTCAGGCTGGAATCTTTCTTGTGTCAATTGTTCACCGCTGGTTGGGGCTCTTCGTTTGCTGGGGAAGGGCCTCTTTTTCTTAGTCTTACTTTTTTGTTGTGCTTGTTTGTTTTTTCTGTGTTAGTTATGTGATTGTCTTTGTGTTTTCGGTCTGGGCTGTTGGGCTCAGTTAGTCCGAGTGTAACCTTATTATCCTGTTGGGATCCCACACTCGGTTATTATCCTGTGGCGGTTGTCTTTGTATTTTTGTTCTAGTTTTTAGTGTCCTAGTTTGTTGTGTTCTCGAGGATTACCCTGTTGGGGTCAACTCTAGGCGGTCTGTCGACTGTTCTCCCACTTTTTTTCAGCTATTGGCTGCCTGTATTCAACCTTTGGGTGCTTGTATTCAGTCGGTGGCTGCTCCTTTGCTCATTTGTGCGTATCTATATAATGCCTCTATCGTTTCGAAAAAAAAAAACTACATTCAACAACAAAAAACCGAGTCAAATTACATTCCGTAAGACTAACTAGCCTCAATCCAAACAAAGAGAACCACTCCAAATAGTAGCCTATAACACCAAACTCAATACATATACATCTGAGAGCAATGACACCAAAGACCCTCTTAGACATACAATGAATAGAACAACAAAAATATAGAAACTACAATAAGAACAACAAGATGACACTAGGCTAAGTACCAGTGAAATCAAAGAGACCTAGTATCTCACACTAATGGATTATATGCATCCTTTAGCAGTCACCAAAGCATACTCCTCCCAGTCCTTCCAAGCAGCTTTAACCACCTCTTGATCTGACATCCAAATGCATGACACTAGGCTAAGTACCAGTGAAATCAAAGAGACCTAGTATCTCACACTAATGGATTATATGCATCCTTTAGCAGTCACCAAAGCATACTCCTCCCAGTCCTTCCAAGCAGCTTTAACCACCTCTTGATCTGACATCCAAATGCTCTAAAACTTCCAGAGGTTTCTGGACTTCTAGAGTCACCACAAAAGATAGGTGATCAAATTGATTCTTCTCTCGGATGTTTCATCCATGTCAATAGCACAAACCCCTTACCATCAATTCCTAAAGTTTTGTTCTTCAGATTTCAGCCCATCTCAACTTACAAGTGCTAACTTTCAAATCCTTTGAGCTTTGCTGCATTTCAACAAAGTGTGCTCAATAGATTATTCACCCTCTCCACAAGTGTTTCATATTGTATCCACCTGCAATCCCCTTCTCCTCAGGTTATCGCTCATATGTAACATATCTGTATAGTACTTCCATAGTAATTGTTTGAGGTTTCCCTTTAATCCTGAGTCCCCAACTCCTCCTTCTTCTCTTCTAACTAATCTGAGCATTGTTATTTCTCTCTGCAAAGTTCAAGTCCCTCAGCTTTTTTATCACTAAATGAGAGTAGGTAGATAGAGAAAGTTCCCTTTTTTTTATATGTCTAGTGCCATTTATTATCAGGGTATTAATGTTCTTATTTTTCTCTAAATCAGCTTCCTCAAACCATTCACTCAGGATATCCTCCTTCCAACATCTCCCTCACTCTATAATATCTTCTACTCTTAATAGGGTGTGATCCCCATCAATTATTTTTCTAGATACCCATTTTGAGACTGAGATATCCAAGGGTCATTCTACAAACTGGTAGATTTTCCATTTCTGACTTCTACCCTCAAACCCTCCTGGTGCTTATCATTCACTTTAAGCTAGGTACTTCACATCCAAGATGAATTGTAAGAAATTTTTGCGTGAAAATTTGATGTTTTTGGGAAGTATTTACATTTGAGAATCGAGGTTTGGATTGGTAGCTACTCTTCATAGCTGCTTCACGATCAGTGCCTCAATAAATAAGAGAATATCCTATAATCTTAGCCCCTCATCTTACTTTGGTATTGTAACTTTATTCCAATGAATTACAGGGCTGATCTCTCTTGCTCCACCAGAAACCAACACTCAATCTAAGACTCTCCAGACAAGTCCCTTTAGGCAAACAAAAGCAAGACATGGTAAAAATATACAGAACATTAATAACAGACTTTAGAAGAACCTTTTCACCAGCATTAGGCAGGAACCTGTTTTTTCAACTCACAATTGCTTCCCTCACTATGTCCACTACAAACTCAAAATAATCCTTTTTGAATTTTTATATACCTAAGGGGAGTCCTAGGTACCTAGAAGACATTTGAATTGTGATACCTTCTAACACTTGACTGACCTCCAACTTGATTTCGAACGGGGTGTTTCTGTTAAAGAAAAGATTAAATTTTCCCAAATGGGGGGTTTCTGTCCTATGAAAACCTAGTAGTAATGCAAAACATGAAGGAGGACATGAGCTTGTCTACTATTTTCCTTACTGAAAATTAAAGCATCATCAACAAACACCATGTGGGGAAACATAGACCCTTTCTTAGAAATTTTCAGCACAATAATTATGAGTAATCATGGTAGATCGCCACATTGTATAAAAATACAAGAATTACCTTGTTTAATGATGTATCGTCAGCGGATGTAACCCAACCCAAGAGGAATCCTCGTTCTCAGTCAAGGATACACAACTCCTCTCGGCTATTGTTATTCCCAAGATAATCTCCAACATTTGAATCTCAGACCAAAAAGTGGCGCAACCTTCTCGTTGCACCAAAAAAAAAAAAAACAATTAGATTGTTATTGAATTTTATGAAAGATTGAAAAAAACTAACTCATTTTCTCCACAAGGGCAATCGAATTTATAATGAACTCCCCGACAATCAATGATTTTCCACATTCCAGACACCCAGAACTATTCATGTGTCTATTTGTCGGGATTTAGGTATACTTTTCACCAGATTGGCGTACATACCATTGCGTGGTGCCAAATGATAGTATCTCGATCCCCCCTTTGACATCTTCCACATTAAAATGGAATCTAATTTCTCTACAAACATTGTCAGCCAACTTTTTTTTGTTAAATAAGACGATAAAAAAAAAAATCGTTACCAAGTGTTCGGGTGAACCTGACTTACGTCAATCCCCCATTGTCGTTAATATTCTGAAATAATTTCAGGAAGAATGAACCTCAATCCCGACACCATGGATACCAAGCACACAACACGCACCGTGACAGCGAACAGTGGGACCACTTGTTCTGGTACGATAAGAACATTCTTACTGATATGAGAGCTTCATATTTTTCCTCAACTTCACTATGTCAAGGTCCTTCAACGTACTCGCATGTTGTCAAATTTCCATTTCGCCGGAATTAGATGGTTCTTCTGATGATGATGCCTCCAACACTCGTCTGGCGTTGGACCTTCTACGTCCTTCTCAATCTACACTTACATGTCTCGAACGTCACTCATACTAGTAATTGGTTCACTCACTAGAAATGCCCGATCGTCAGCCAATGCAACATTTACTAACTCCACATCATAAATATGATTCTCCGACATCACTATTTGGTTTTAAGAAAAAAAAAAGAAAGAAAAATAGAGTAAAAGAGGTACATGTTTGAAGAAACTTGAGGTGTATTGTCTTGCCAAACAAAGGACCCTAACTTTGGAAATATTTCAACCTAAAAAAGTAAGAAAAATATTTAGTTCTTGTCGTCTCCAATTTATAGAAGGAACCTTTCTTCCCCAACCATTACGACCATTTAACTTCAAGGAGCAAAGTCCGAAGGTTGCATCCATTCATGTCAAGATATGTAAATTGATGTCTCCTCTCATCGACATTTGTCCTTTCGTGCCTAAAATGACGCGTCTGTCACAGAACGTCTTTATCCTCTCTCTCTCTCTCTCTCTCTCTCTCTCTCTCTCTCTCTCTCTCTCTCTCTCTCTCTTCATTAAATGGATTAGTCGAAAAACACCTTATCATGTTCTATCCCCTGTGTAATTCTATAACTGACGTTGATCGATACCTAGAAGAATATGCGATCTCACATGTAAGGTCCCATCAAAAGTTCAAACGGACTGACAAACAGCTTCTCGGGCACACGACAACCTGACGGTCCTCTATGCCCCCAAAAACCTCGGGCCTCCTTATTGTACAAAAAAAATACTTATACGCTTTTGGGTCGACCAGTTAAGCTAAGAAAATGTGCTTTATGGATTGGATCTTTAACAACGGTCTGCAGGAGGTGGAGACCGATGCACACCTTTACACCTGGTTCCGTGAAGGACCGGCTGGGCGCATTGCCGAGAAGCTTGACCGCTTTATTGCTAATTTGCACTGGATGGAGACGTTTAGCTCAGGGCGCGTTTGTCAACTTCCTCGTGCACATTCTGATCATTCGCCTCTTTTACTCCAGTTTGGTCGTCACCAACAAAGAATGCAAGGGCCGAAACCGTTCCGCTTCCTTGCTTCATGGTTGTTACATCCCGAGTTTGGCGATATGCTTAAGGCCGCGTGGCTCCCCTCCAACCGCTATGTTGAGGCGTCAGGGCAGTTTGTGGAGGCGGCACGGAGGTGGAATTTTGAAGTATTCGGGAACATTTTTCAGAGAAAACGTCGTCTTTTGGCACGACTCGGGGGCATTCAACGGTGTAGACAATTTTACTCTAATGCCAAACTTGATGCACTTGAGAAAGAACTTCGGGCCGAGTTAGATGACGTGATTATTCAAGAGGAGTTGTTGTTAATGCAAAAGTCTACTCGGGAATGGGCCCTCTTGGGTGACAGGAATACATCATATTTTCATCGGCAACTGAAATTTCGGAGGCGCCGTGGTAGAATCCTGGAACTAGTGAATGACGATGGCACCCTGGTCACTGACCAGAGCGAGCTCCGACAATTGGCGACTAACTATTTTAAAGACATCTACACCGATGGGTTGGTCCCACAGGCCCGGGGCCCCCCGTCTAGCCTCTTCCCGCCGACCGATGTGGAGGCTATGGCATCGCTGGCTATTGATATTTCTGATGAGGAGATTCAGGTGGCATTGCGTGGCATGGGTTCTCTAAAAGCACCTGGACTCGATGGCTTAAAAGCCCTCTTCTTCAAACAGAACTGGGACACGGTAGGTCAGTCGGTACATGAGCTCATTCACATGATGTGGGATACTGGCTCCGTACCGGATTGCGTGAACAAGACACTCATTGTTTTGATTCCTAAGATTGCGCAGCCTTCTACTCTGAAACATTTCCGCCCTATTAGCTTGTTGAATGTGGTGTATAAGCTTTTCACTAAGATTCTGGTGAACCGCATGAAGGATACTCTTACTGGCCTGATCCACCCTGCCCAGGCGAGTTTTGTCCCGGGCCGCCAAATAACTGATAACATTGTCATCGCCCAGGAGCTTATTCATTCTATGCGTTCTCAAACCGGGAGAAAGAAGTATATGGTGATTAAGGTTGACTTGGAGAAGGCCTATGATTACCTCCGATGGGATTTCATCGAAGAGACTCTGGGACTTGCTGGCTTCCCTCGTAAACTGGTTATGGCTATCATGGCTGGGGTCCGGTCCTCCTCTATGCAGTTATTGTGGAATGGTGAGGTTTGCGAGGAATTCACGCCTTCGAGGGGTGTCCGTCAAGGGGACTCTATCTCTCCGTACCTTTTTGTCCTTTGCATGGAACGGTTGGCTCAACTGATTGGTGTCCAGATTGCCGGTCACCGGTGGCGGCCCATCTCGGTAGGGCGGGGGACCGTGTCGGTACCTTTCCTGATGTTTGCTGATGACCTCATGCTATTCTTGGAGGCTACCGACGACCAGGTCCGGGTGTTACAGGACGTCATGGGCCTTTTTTGTGACCCTTCGGGCTTCAAAATTAGCCATGAGAAGACTCAAGTCTTTTTTTCCCACAATGTCGCGAGGGTCGAGCAGGTGCGCCTTGCGGGCTTGCTTGGATTCAAGCTCACTGATAATCTCGGAAAATATCTTGGGATGCCGATACTACATGGCCGTGTGAATAAAAATACGTATGCCCACATACTGGAAACTGCTGAAGCTCGTCTTGCGGGCTGGCGCATGCGGTCACTTTCAATGGCGGGAAGGGTCACCTTAACTCAGTCTGTCTTAAGTGCGTTGTCGTATTATGCTATGCAGACCTGTAGGCTTCCATATGCAATTACGGATGGCCTTCAGAAGCGTTGTCGCGCCTTTGTCTGGGGAGGGTCCGAGTCACAGCGAAAGTTGCACCTGGTTGTCTGGCCGGACGTTTGTCGGCCCAAAGCGGTGGGGGGTCTCGGCTTGAAAGACCTCCGTCGTATGAATATTGCCCTACTGATGAAACTTGGTTGGGGGCTTTTAACGAAGCCCGAGGCTCTCTGGGTTCGTGTACTACGAGCTAAATACAACATCTCCCCTATGACGGATGTGGCTGTTCTTTCATGTCGCAAGCAATCGCCGCTAATACGAGCCCTTGTTTCGGTGTGGCCACATGTCTCGCAAGGGGTCCGGTGGGTTATTGGTGATGGTCGAACAGCCCGATTCTGGTCCGACCCGTGGCTGGGTACGACTGGTCCGTTGCGAGCCCTTCTTCGTCACGAGATGCTTGAGCCTGACTTAAATCTGAAAGTGGCGGACATGGTGAACGAGCATGGGGATTGGCGATGGGAGTCGTTTCAAGGGCTGCTCCCCTCTTCTGCGCTCCTACGCATAGCCGCCACACTTCCTCCACGTGTGTCCGCCGGCGCTGATCAACTGTCCTGGGGGCCGGCTCCTGATGGTCGCTTTTCGACTAAATCTGCATACGAGTTGCTCTCACAGCTTATGTGTACGCCATTTTCTCCTATCTGGAAGATTATTTGGCGCGTCATGGTGCCCCAACGCGTCCGCAATTTCTTATGGATTGCGAGCAATGACCGGCTGCTTACAAATGTGGAGAGGGTGCGCCGTCATATTGCGTCCTCTGTCGGGTGCGACTTCTGCGGGCAGCGGGAAACGACTCTTCACGTGTTACGAGACTGTCATTTTATTGGTGATTTATGGAGAGAACTGCTCCCGGCTAGTCATGTGGCAGATTTTTTTCGAGTGGCCCCTTCAGATGTGGCTTGTGTCTAATCTCTCCAAGGTCCGGCTGGGGCCTTACATTAATTGGGGCAGTTTATTTGCTATAGTGCTTTGGAGGGCGTGGGCCTGGCGCAATGACCGTGTGTTCAACGGTCGTTCTCTTGACGGAGCCACGCGAAGGGCGGATGTGTTGCACCGGCTGGAAAGCTATATGACCTCGACCCGGGCTGTCTCTCGGGCCGGTGCGATTTCCCCAAGGTATGACACATGCTTCATCTCTTGGAACCCACCAGAATCGGGATGGTTTAAAGTTAATACCGATGGAGCGTTCGATTATTCGTCGGGGCTAAGCAGTGTTGGAGGGCTTATTCATGATTCTAATGGTGGGTGGATTGTGGGTTTCCTCATGCATATAGGTTATTGCACCATTACCGGGTCGGAGCTTTGGGGTCTTTTCCAGGGACTGCAACTTGCGTGGGCTCACGGTTGCCGCCGAGTTCTTGTAGAAGTTGACAGCCTGAGTGTTGTGCAATTGGTCCTCGGTGATAGTGTTGTCGCCGGCGTCCACGGTGCTTTGGTCCAGGCCGTTCGATTGCTGCTTCAGAAGGACTGGAATGTTCGACTATATCATGTGCACAGAGAGGCCAACTTTGTGGCTGATCATTTGGCGGGCTTAGCGTCTACTTTCCCGGTCGGGTTCCATGAATTAGCTGCTCCTCCCCCTAGTGTGGGGGTTTGGCTCGAGCATGACATCATTGGGGTTTCCTACCCCCGCCGAGTCTTAGTTTAGCATTTAGGCCTCTGGCCTCCTTCATTGTACCAAAAAAAAGAAAATGTGTCATCTACGACAAAAATTGGATCTATCACATACTGGGCCCAGCTTATATAAAAGATCAGCCCAAGAAGTTACACCACCGAATTTGGGCCAGTCTACATCTAAACTTAGATACCGATCTACTGGCCATTACCTTCGGCCGAAGATTCTCGATCTCTCTAAAGTGTGAACAAGAAACAAACTGATAAAATGACCGTCCAGTCAGTTCCATCATCAGAAGACATATTTTTTGCATGAGAACGCGTGTCACTCCCTTACACCCTTAGCTGGCTAATAGTAATGATGAATTTTCTATTTTTTCTTAAAAAATTTAGCTCATTAGGCTCCTAAGAGGAACACGATCAAAATTCTCAAGAGAGTCATTAAAAAAAATACCCACTATTTCGTCTATCTTTTAGTCGAAATTTGATGCACAAATCAGTAATTGCATACTATGACATGTTAGATTACAACGACAAGGTACAAATTATATTATTATAAATGTTCAAAGTTAATAGAAACTTTAGTACTATAAAGTAAAAAGTAACGGTTTTGGAGTATGGAAAGTTTGCCATGTAGGTAAAATATGTTAGGTAAAATTTAATGTTTAGCTAGCAATTATATATATATATATATATATTTTGCATGATATTTGTAAAGTAAAAAATAACAATATTTTGTTTCTCATTTTTGCAAGAATAAATTACAATTTAAGGAGCTGATGAAATTATAGTAGTGTTGTTAGTGTATTTGTTCATGTTAAGAAAAAAGTGTCGTCTACGACAAAAATTAGATTTATCACATATTGGGCCCAACTTATGCAAAGGACGAGCCCAAGAAGTTAACACCACCAAACCTGTGCCAGCCTACATCTAAACATGGATGCCGATCTGCTGGCCATTACCTTCTGTTTGAAGATTGTTGATCTCGAACAAGAATGGACAAACTAAACTGATAAGTTGACCTTCAAGTCAGTCCCATCATCAAAAGACGTATTTTTTGTATCGACACCCCTAGGTGGCTAATAGTAATGATGTATTTTCTACTTTTTCTTAATAAATTCAAATCTTGAGGCTCCTAAGAGGAACACGATCAGAATTCTCAAGAGAGTCCTTAAAAAAATATCCACTATTTCGTCTTTCTTTAAATCGATCTATTATCCCTGATCGATGATCTAGTTATCTTTATATTTAGTTTGTTAGTATATCGACATGTCATGAAACACATTAATTCCCCTATAAGTTTTGCAATAATCCACATAATTGCACCCTTAAGCCGCTCTATTTAGGACATCGTCAACATTATTTAAATACAAATTCAAAAGGCTTAATTCCACATAAAATCCTCACTTTTTGTGTAGTCGCAAATAAAACTCAACTTTTTATCTTTGCAAATAAATACCAAGATTTTATTATGTGTTGCAAATATGTCTCAAAACCATTTTCCGTCAAATGCTTGTTGACGTGTTCGATCAGAAATATTACGTGACACTTATGAGGCTTGTGTGGCATCAATCTTTGAAACTCCTCACCATGTTTTTGCCACATCATATGCCAACAAATTAAACAAAATTAGAGTTTAGTACCAATTGAAAAAAATAGGATTTTATCACTATATTTTTTGCTCCATAATCTTCATAACAATCGAGTTCTTCTCCCCCAATTGAAAAAAAAAAAAAAATTGCAGCAATTCTTCTCTTCTCCACGGCGCAACTCTTCACCCCAAAAATCGAGTTCACCTCCAACATTCTGAATACATTTACGAGCTCACTCCCAAATTCTAAAAAATTGGGCAGAGGGCAATTTTTGAGTGATTTTCTATGCGATTTTAGTGTTTTGATCGGACACGCCAGCAAGACTGGCCGGAAAATGGTTTTGAGACAAACTTGAAACACATAATAAAAATTTGTTATTTATTTGCAACGATAAAAAAATTGAGTTTTATTTACAATTACACAAAAGATGATGATTTTATGTGCAATTAAACCAATTTAAAATTCTACTCAGTCTTCAACTCAATAATTTTATTTAAAATCTATTAACTTTAACTCAAAATCCTATCAGAATCCAACTTTATTTAAAATTTATTCACCTTAAGTGAAAATCCAATCAAAATTGGTTTTAATTTATATCCAACACCACCCCCCCACTTCAAAATGAAAAATGGAAAAAAATCAAATAAAGACAAGAAATTCCCATGTGAGAAGAGAAAATCTCGATCTGTTACATTGAATCCACCGTGAAGATCGGATCGGAACATGATCACAAGCTGGTCAACAAGAAGAGAAGGCCATATCTAAACCGGAAAAAGATAAAATTATTTTACTTAAAATAGCTCCACCACAGACACATCGGTGAAGGGCAAAAGATATTTCATATTGTTTTCAAACGGCGGAAAAGGAATACAGGCAACAAGGTCCTGCCACGTGTCCATGAAAATCTTCACCATTTGTGCAGCTTCTGAGAATGAGATTGGCTCCAAACTCTTCTAGCCCCACACATGCGCTCTCTCTCTCTCTCTCTCTCTCTCTCTCTCTCACACACACACACACAAACACACAGTTTCTTTACCTGCCTGAGTTTGCCTCAGATTGAAACTGAGGAGAAATAAAGAAGCACAAGCAAGCTTCCTCCTTTGAAAAGATTCCAGCTTTATTTCAATCTGAACAAAAATGAGCTCATCAGCCGTGCTCTACAACCCAATCAGTTTCTCATCTGTAGCAATAGTTTCAAGAACCCATTTCCCCTTTCTAATTCCCAAGGATTCCCAAAAACCCCAAATCAGAAACCAGGAAAACGGGCCGATTTTCAAGAAACTCAGCCGGGCCGTGAGGGCGGGCTTAGCCGGAGCTCCGGGAAAATCCGGGCAGGCCTTAGCCGGAGAGTACTCAAACCCGCCGGCCCAAAAGAAGCTTCGGGTCTTGGTGGCCGGCGGTGGGATCGGGGGGCTGGTTTTCGCGCTGGCGGCGAAAAGGAAAGGTTTTGAGGTGGTTGTGTTTGAGAAGGACTTGAGCGCCATTAGAGGGGAAGGTCAGTACAGGGGCCCGATTCAGATTCAGAGCAATGCTCTGGCTGCTTTGGAGGCCATTGATATGGAGGTTGCTGAGGAGGTTATGTGCGCTGGGTGCATAACTGGCGACAGGATTAATGGCTTGGTTGATGGAATTTCTGGAAATTGGTATTTTCTTTTATAAACCATTAGTTAGTTGACATGGCTGAATATTTGTGGCTGGATCCTTGTGTTTATTGGAATTTCTTCCTGATTATGGGAAATGCTAGAGTCCCGTTACGAACCATTCCGTCGGGATTTGTAACCGTTAGATCATCATGTAACAAGTTGATCTAACGGTTACGAACCGTCGTGGATAGTTGATTTAACCGTTGAACTAACTGTTGTGATCAGAGTTTGATTGTTTAAATTCTACTGATGTGAATTAGCCAATTAGGTGAGAGTACTTGGAGGTGGCTAATTCAACCCTACTACTGAGGACAAAATACAATTCAATTGAATGATTCTACCTGAGCTTATTGTGCTATACCTGATTCACAAGACCTTGGATAAAACATAAAATTGCATTTATTGCATAAACTGACATATTTTTAACCATTTTTTTTTTTTTTTTTTTGTCCTTTTTGCCTTAACCATTTTGTTTATAAGCCTGCATGTTAAACTAGCTGTTTCATACTTCTGGATCGAATCCTGTATGTAATTCAATGACAAAGAGTATATATTTGTCGATAATTTACCAGGTACGTCAAGTTCGATACATTCACTCCTGCAGCCGAACGTGGGCTCCCAGTCACCCGAGTTATTAGCCGCATGACTTTGCAGCAAATCCTTGCCCGTGCGGTTGGCTCAGATACTATTATGAACGAAAGCAATGTAGTTGACTTCAACGATGATGGTCAAAAGGTAGTATTTGCTTTTCCTTTTCCGTTTCCTGCTTCTTTTTCTTTCCACTTTACCCTGAAATAAGAGTATTATGTATGATACAAATCTTCTTTTGTTCTGTAAATTCAGGTTTCGGTTAAACTTGAAGACGGTCAATGTTTTGAAGGAGATCTTCTTGTTGGGGCTGATGGGATATGGTCAAAGGTACTTTCTTTTTTAAGATTTCAATATTACCTCCATTAGATGAAATTTAGGCCAAGTTAGTCCTGCCATTACCATTTACCTTCAACCGTGCAACCGATGTATTTCATATAGGTAAGAAAGAATTTGTTCGGTCAAACTGAAGCCGTATACTCTGGCTACACTTGCTACACAGGAATTTGTGATTTTGTTCCTGCTGACATCAAGACAGTTGGGTATGTTAACTGGACTATAACTCATCACACTTGAACATTATTTCTATTATTATCAAGAGAGATTTTTTCCCCTTATAATATGTGGGATTCATGCAATTATTAATTCAATCACAAGGTATCGAGTATTCTTGGGCCACAAACAATACTTTGTTTCCTCAGACGTGGGCGGGGGGAAAATGCAGTGGTACGCATTTTACAACGAGTCACCTGGTGGAGTTGATAAGCCTAATGGTAACATTTAGTCCGATAATTGCATTATGGCCCCGAAAGGTATAATTTTGATGATTGACTAATATATGATTATTTATTTGTCTAATTTTGCAGGTAAAAAGGAGAGGCTGTTAAAGTTATTCGGAGGTTGGTGTGATAATGTTTTGGATCTATTAGCCGCAACCGATGAAGATGCCATTCTTCGTCGTGACATATATGACCGGACTCCAATATTTACATGGGGAAAGGGTCGTGTGACGTTGTTGGGTGACTCGGTTCATGCTATGCAGCCAAATTTGGGTCAAGGTGGATGCATGGCTATTGAGGTTGGTCTCAAATTTTAATTGTATTTTATTTTATCTGGGTATTTTACCCTATTTGTCAGTTTTCATTAATCTGATGCTTGCAGGATGGGTACCAATTGGCATTGGAACTCGATAAAGCTTGGAAGCAAAGCATCAAGTCGGGAAGACCGATTGATGTAGTCTCCTCTTTGAAGAGGTATGTTTGAATCTTTTTTTTTTTAATCAACTAGCTCGATAAAAGTTTTAAAGTTGGCCTGTAAATGAATCAAACCAAATATAAGAAAAGCATTCTAGCATAATAAAAATTTTATCAACTTCCGTCTCCTTTTTTTTTCTTTCTCAAAATGTAGATTTTAGGTGGTTCACTTTCTTGTGATCTGCTTTATTCAGTTACGAGAATGCTCGAAAGTTACGCGTTGCTATCATTCACGGGCTAGCAAGGATGGCTGCATTAATGGCATCAACTTACAAGGCATATCTAGGTGTGGGACTCGGCCCACTATCGGTAAGACTTTGCTGTTATTAAATTTCATATTCGAACGGTAAAAGAGTTGGCAAATCGAAGTTCCTTTGCCAAAGACTGAAGTCCGTGATCTTTTTTTTTTTTTTTTGGTAGTTCTTGACTAAATTTAGAATACCACATCCGGGAAGAGTTGGGGGAAGGATTTTTATCGACATTGGTATGCCCTTGATGCTAAGCTGGGTTCTTGGTGGTAACGGGTGAGTTTGATTCTTATTTTTTCTGTTTCTTCGAAAAAAATATCCGCGCTAATTTTTTTTTTTTTAAAAGATCAAAATCTCAAGTATTGAATATATATCCTCTGCAGTTCGAAACTCGAAGGAAGAACACTACACTGTCGACTTTCTGACAAAGTATGTTAAACCACAGAATATTTTTTTCTTCTTTTGTTTTAAATATGCAATAGCTATATATATTAGTTCAAGAGTTTGAACTTGTATTATTATGTGTATGAAGGCCAGTGACCAGTTAAGGACATGGTTTGCGGATGATGATGCTCTCGAGCGAGCTCTTGATGCGGAGTGAGTATTTAATCTTGCCTTCGAACTCATAAGATTTGATTTGCTCACCATTTTTAATGTCATTTGATTATGTAAAGATATAATTCAATCTCACTCTTCTTTGTGTAGTTGGTTTTTATTTCCGATTGGAGATTCGACGACAGCATCTGAAACTATATTCCTACGTCGAGACGAGAAGAAACCCTATGTAATTGGGTATGCTATCATTTAATTCTTTTAACCTAAGTCGATACCGACTTATATAGGTGTCGGTACATAACAATTTTCTAATTTTTTTTTTCCCGTATCTTAGGAGTGTACCACATGCAAGCTTTCCTGGATTGTCGATAGCTATACCGTCACCTGAGGTGAGATATAACTCGTCACTTTTTTTTTTGTAATTTCTTTTTTGGATGAATTTAGCTGGAATAGCATTTTTACTCAATAGATGTGTTACGATTCCTCAGGTCTCGAAAACGCATGCTCGGATAAGTTACAAAGACGGAGCCTTTTTCGTGACCGATTTGAGGAGTGAGCATGGTACCTGGATAACAGAGTGAGTTTCTCAAAAAATAAAAATAAAAAAATTGCTCTTTACTTTTATTTTTATCATTATCTGTGACATTGACTTGTAAAATGGATCTGCAATTTTGCAGTAACGAAGGCAGAAGGCATCGTGTAACCCCCAATCTCCCTACCCGTTTTCACCCTACGGATACCATTGAGTTTGGGTCGGATAAGAAGGTTCGGTTTTTTGCCTCGTTATCTTCAACTTATGGGGCACCATTTGAAATCTTTTGTTTAGCTATATTTTGCAGTAATTTTATTACTTTTTTCAAATACTTGTTACGTGCAGGCAGCCTTCCGTGTGAAGGCTATGAAATTCCCGCCAAAGACAACAAAGAACAAGGATGACAATGAAGTTCTGCAAACAGTATAGCATATACGGGCCGGGCCACATAATCATACACGATTCGATCAAGTTCAGAAAAAATTAAGGAAACTTGTACAGGTTTGTCTGGAAATTTTGTTTTACTGCAGGGATAAAGAACACAAATGGCATGTCACTGTAATTTTCTGATTCTGATTATATTATCTATACTATTATAAAAGAGCTAATGAATCTGTAAAAATATGTTTTGCCTAAAATAACCTTATTTTATGATTTCTATAATGGCAACTTTGTAATTTAATAATGTTAAAGGGTTTTATAATGGTAACATTTTAATTTAATAGTGTTAAAGGCGAAAAACGTGTGGGCCCAGGTTATGTGAAATTGGGAACTTCCCGTAGACAATAGGGTGCAAGAATTGGGGATGACAAAAATCATATACAAAGATAATGTTGCTAGCTATATTTTTTATTAGCAGGTGATGAAATATGCTTTTCCGAATTGGGCTCCCTAATAGGATTATGTTGCTAATATATTTTCTATACAATATTTGTAAACACACTTAATTAATAACAAAAATTACACAATAAAAATTTTAATGTTTAAGAAGGAATAAAAAAAATGTTATATTGCAATGAATAAAATTTCATTGGTTACTCCACCAGAGATTACATTGAAATTTAGTGGATTTAATGATTTCAATTATCATTATTTATTGTTGTGTGAATTTTCATTGAATTTTTTATCCTGTTTTAATCGTTGGAAAACCTGTCGATTGAATTATAAAAGTTTCAATGAAAGTTCAATTAGAAAGCTAATTGCATTGGCGGATCCAAAATAATTTTATAATGGATATCCTATTTAGTTAATTAAAAATGTATATCATCAAATTAACATAATGTCCTTACAATATATAAATTATACTTTCATTATTAATCATCTTTCACAATTGCAATACATTTTTAAAACATTAGTACGATCACAATAAGTTAAAAAATATTTAATAAAAAAAGGCATAATTGTTCCCATAGAGATAAAATAATGAGTGATTTCTGAAAAAAAGAACATGAACTAACAATTTTTTTTTTCCGAAATGATAGATAGAACTAACAAAAGCTACTACATAAAAATTTTAATGTTTATGAAGGGATACAAAAAAAAAAATTGCTATATTGAAATAAAAAATCTGAAGCCATGTATTGGCTGATCCAAAATAATTTCATAATAGGGACACTATTTAGTTAATTAAAAATGTATATCATAAAATTAACATAATGTCGTTACAATATATAAATTATACTTTCATAGTTTATCATCTTTCACATATGAAATACATTTGTAACACATTAAGACAATCACAATAAGTTAAAAATATTTAATAAAAAAGGCATAATTGTTCTCAATTCAACATAAGAAAATCATTGAAATAATATATTTCTTTATGAACAAAAATTTTATGTTGCAACATAGTTGGTTCGACAATATAATTGATGAATTTAAAAATTATAATATTTTAGTAAAATATTAATAAAAAATATAATTATATAGAATATAAAGATATACAAATTATTGATTTATAATAAAATATATGACCCAAAACATTATGTACTTGATTTTATGCATTTTTAACAAAAAAAGATATACACACACATATATAAATATATTAAAACATATAATATTAAAAATATTTGTTACCTTTTTTATATGTAATATATCACATTATTTCTTTCAAATGATGTTTAATTTGACCAATTTGTTGTAAATAAAATTAAAATAATATACTTATTTTTATCAATGTAAAATAATATAGTATTTATAATATTTGAATATATTAATTGCATCCTAATATATAAGATATTTTGATTACAACGTCATTATATAAAGTACGTACAAAAAAATGACGTAATGCATAAAAATGTGCTCTAATACTTTTAACAAATAAATAGTTTCCGTGAATAGAATAAGAAACAAATAAAACAATAGTAATTTAATAGAAAAAGAAAAGGTTTGAATTTTCTTAGAGAAATGTGAATACTAATATCTACAAACATAATTCTTTTAAAATTACTATTTTACTTTTTGTTAGTGTGTAAATTAATGAACTCTGTAAGAAATTAGTTCTCATAAATAATGATCTATCAAGAATTTTAAATTACTAAAAATATAAAACTTTGTGATACATAACGTAAATTTTAATAATAAGTTCGTAATAATAAAGTTCACAAAGAGACTAAGAGTATCATAATATAATAAAATTCCAATTCTTCTCTTCTTAAATATTTTAATGACATGCTTTTAAATATTGTCTCTTTGTTTTGTTTATTTTGTTTTATTATTATTATTATTGTTATTTTTTGTCCAAGAAAGAATAATTATCTTGAATATTCGAAGCATAATGTATGATGTAAAAAAATTAGACAATAAAAACATTACAGTAGTTATTAGTCACATAAGTACTGGAAATTAAACGAATGTGAAATATATTATGATAAACAGCGCTAAAATCACTGCAACAATCAAGATGGTCAATAATTTGCAAACACTAAATTATATAGTTCGTTTGTCTTCCAAATAAATAACATTGAGAAAAAAAAAAATGTCGAAGTCTGATCAAACCATTCTTGAATGTTTGAATGAAATTGTCCTCTTTTTTTTTTATAGAAATATTTATAATCTCATTGTGTATTTTGGTCGAATATATGTGCAATTACTTTATAGTACGTACCAATGTGATGATTTCAAAAAGTAATTTAGTGTCTCGTGAGAAGTACATGTAATGAAGATTTTGGAAAGTCAACTTTTATTTGGAGATGAAATTCATTCTCACCTCCTGTGGCAATGCCTCCATTGGGTAGGGGTACCAATTTGTCAATATGGACACAATAATGAAGTAGTTTATATAATAATAACAAAAATATCAACAGTTTAATGATACGATTAGTTATTTTATAAAGATATTCATGGACGGTTAGTAGAAATACCTTATAAAGAAAATACAATCATTAAATTTGACTATATGTTTGACCAAAATATTTATAAGTGTTTGAATAGAGTAGACGTTTTGTCAAATGAATTAAGAAGAATTTTGCAATACTATTGATGTACTGAGCTCCAACAAGTTTGAATGTATTTTATGAAAACGTCAAAACCAAAATGAAAGAAATTACTTTTTAATCACCTAGCATAATTAAATAAAATTACTAATGCATCTATGATATACATTGGTACTTATTTAATTATTTTGTGTTTTATTTTTATTAGGACTATATTTTTTTGGGGTTGTAATATGTTATTTTATTCTTTTCATATTAGGACATCATTAATTTATGTACAAAAAACATTAGAAGCTCATTTATTCTATATTTCACTTCGTTCCTACAGTGATATGTTTAATAAATTAATTTATTTATTTTACTAAATTTAATCGACAAAAAACATTCGCCACCACGTGCGATGCACGTGCACTTTACTAGTAGCAATAGAAAAATGCATGTAATGTTACATTTTACCACATACAATATTACCTAGCCCAGGCTCGGTTGTTTAATTCCTAGCCTACATATAATTTTGCAAAAGAAAATCAATTAAATATTTCTTCTTCTTAGCTTTTTATTTATTTGATTAACTATTTTTATGGGATAATTTAATTCGAATTTGTTTCCCAGTTACCTCATACACGACCATGCTGGTAAAAATGAATTACCACATCTGACAAACAAGAATTTTATAACCTTTTTACATTTGTAATTTAAATCAATTGCAATACCCAAATTCCTTTTACACATAATTTCAGAACGCGCTGAACTTAAGTGGTATTTTTGCACGTTTCGTAATATTATGTGTATATATATATATATACATATTTATTATATTTAACCTATTACATCTAAATCTATTTGTTATCTACTTTTTATAATTTGTATAATCATACTTTTCAAATTTTGTGATTTGTCCATATTATTCCTTATGTGTTTTAAATAAAAACATTGCAAATAAAATTAATATTGTATATAAATTAGGGATTTTTAATAATATTGCTAATTCACTTAATTATTATAAATTGTTATATGTCGTTCCTTATTTATTTTTTCCAACTTCAACGAGAATATTTTTTTCGTTTTTTGTTGTACATTGTGTAGTACATGGCTATTAAACTAGTATGACATATGAGTCAAAATTATCAAAATGCCCACTTTTATCATCTATGGAGCTTAATTCATTCTTATTACAACAATTTTATCTTATGGATAATTAAATAAAAGAAGTCATTAATTTGTAGCTTATAGTTATTTGGATGCTTAATTCACACCATGCACTCTTCAATAATGTACTAAGCTGTTAAAAAAAGGTATTTAAATTATATAATTCACACCCTTCATCTAAATTGAAAACAATCTCACAAAGGGCAAGCAAAAAAATTCAAATTATATCTACCCAATTGTTATACATTAAAATTGTTGAGAAACTGATGCAGAAGAAAAATATAAGTATTATTATTATTATTATTATTATTATTATTATTATTATTATTATTATTATTATTATTATTATTATTATTATTATTATTATTATTATTATTATTATTATCATTTAATAAGTAGTAGTAGTTTAGGGAATAAGCTGAGTTTAGGGTTACAGATTTATTTAAAGGACTCTCATCTGTTGTGTTAAGCAGAATTTGATGAATGAAAATAATTGATCGTGTTTTCTTTTTGGAGAGTATCCCGTGTTCTGGAGAGAGTATCTCCTTGTATCTTCCCGTTCGTTCACGCATTCCCCTCCATCAGAAACCAAAACACGATTTATTCGGCCGTACACCAAGAAAAATAAAAGGGCAATGCTATATGTACACCCCCTTTTAATAAATTACACAAAGAAAAGTGCTATATGTACACCCCTTTTTTACACTTGAGGGGGTGTACATATAGACACCCCCAAATAAAAGCGTGTTCAGAAATTTTGGACAGCATAAGGAGCTGCAAAATTAGAAAGCACTGCAAAAAAAACCAAACAAAAGCTACAAAAATAAATGTAAACGTGTAGTCACCATCCAAATTTCGAAAAATTTCGTGCCGACGGTGTACGGGAGAATTGTAAACTCGTCGAATATTTTACCATTTGATCAACAAATAATAGTAAAAAAATTTGAACCTCAAATTTCCCTCCCAAATTAAACATCTACAACACATTCTTTAGTCTAACAAGAAAATCAATTTAGAAAATCTGCAGACAGCCCATAAGTGGAAATGTCCCATTTACCCGTGTTAGAATATCACTTATGAGTTGTCCCACATCGTTCATACATGGAAAATAGACCCACCTTATAAGTCTAATGGATTACTCCTCCTTCCACCAATTGGTTTTAAGATAGAATCCCACTTGGACTTCATATAGGCTTCCCCGCTAAAAAAAAAA
>CACSLK010034050.1:1335607-1347642 GCA_902706635.1 Striga hermonthica | reverse complement strand
CTCAATCGTATTTGTGATGAAAAGTTTAGTATTTTGTAATTTTAATATTATTTATCAAACCATTAGTAGGGAGAGTAATTTTCTCAAAATCAATTAATACATGTAATATGACCATAAATAATCAATATATTTATGTAAAATCCGGATCTAATTATTTTTGGATCGTAAGTAAATTAAATTCTACCCAAGCCTAATAACAAAGCATGTAATTTTACCTCAGAGGATCCCGAAACATGCGAGCCTGCCACTTAGGCTCAGCATGTTCTGAATTAATACGTGGATATGTTGCAAGTAACATGGACCTGGCAAATTCATGATGTCGTATTATCCGTATCTAAGTCCCGGCTGTGAACTGATGTAGCGAAAGCGTGAACGAATGGGAAAAATACAATACGAGATACTCTCTCGAACTTGGGATACTCTCCCGAAAGAACACGATTAATTTTTCATTCTCCAAACACGAAGCTTGAAGAATGCCCAACCACATCGAAGGTAAACATAAGCGTGGGCAAGAAATGAGCTAATGCAAAGGCACACGTACATGCCTCCATACGCATATCCCACAGAGTAGAATGAACATCAAACATACCACAACGGTCGCCGCGCTCAAATTCATAATAATGGCCCACCATCCCGTTTATGGAGATTTCACGATACACAAGTGGAAAATAGACCACAAGGGATTCATCCTCGGCCCCCAAAAACCATCTTTGGCTAAGATGTCCCGAAAATTGGGTCCAAATGATGGTTTTTCGGGAGAAGGGTCAACCGTGGCGATGTCCCACGTGGAGCTCAAAGTGTCGCCCCTATGTGTCTCCGACACTGGAGGCTCGTCATAAAAAACGAACGGATCGTCGTAAATTGGCCCGTCAACATGATCCTCGTAAATGTCAAGAATGTCAGCACGAAACCGGCTCGATGACCAAATTCGCGGCCAAAATCCCTCTGAACAAGTCCATTCTTTGTATCCACTTCACAGGCCTAAAAATATGGAAAAATGCTATCCGGCCCATGGGACAAATCAAATTAAATTGGGCCGTCCCTTCGCAGGCCCAAAAGAATGAAAGAAATCTGGTTCTCTGCTGCGTCTTTGCGCATCCCCAAATCGTCCCATCGCTGCATCTTTTCCACGCCACTGTGAAAATCGAAAAATTGAGCACCCCTATGCCCAACCTCATTACTGCTAACTCGTTGCACATCAGCCCTGCGTGGAGGTCTGTCGAAAACATCACTCCACCGTAAGTCCTGGTCCTGATTTTGGTCCCTCGATATTTCATCATAAACATCACCGGTCAACGGTGGCGGTGGTGATCGTCGGCGGGGCGCCCCGCCGTAACCTCGACCCCCATGACCTCCGCGTATCCCTCCGCGATGGCCCCGGTCAGCCCCTTCGCGTCTCGCACGAGTCTCTTCCATCATGGTGTTCATGGCCAGGCGAATCTCCTCAATCCCCGACGAGAGGTCCGTGAATCGGTCGTCCACTCCTTGGAATCGCTCTTCCATACGTTGGAAACGATCGTCGACGGTGTTGTCTCTCTTAGGTGGCATCGTGGATCATCGTTGGTCTCTGGATACCAACTGATGTAGCGAAAGCGTGAACGAATGGGAAAAATACAATACGAGATACTCTCTCAAACTTGGAATACTCTCCCGAAAGAACACGATTAATTTTTCATTCTCCAATTCCACTCCAATAACAAATCATAGTTGCCCTTTAAATAAACCTGTAACCCTAAACTCAGGTTATTCCCTAAACTACTACTAATTATTAAATAATAATAATAATAATAATAATAATAATAATAATAATAATAATAATAATAATAATAATAATAATAATAATAATACTTATATTTCTTCTGCATCATGAACACATTGTAAAGAAGATATTGTGAGTGGAAATGAATAATCGCTTTCAAACTCAATATTCAAAGAGAGAGATAGAGAGAGATAAGAATGAATTTTCAGGAAAGCAGAGCACCTCGTTGTTTTGTCTCTAAAAAGCTAAACGTGAATGAGCTTTTCCCTTCGGGGTTGTTGGTCGTCAAATATTCTTATTTATCAAACACTTTCACATCTCTCTTTCAATGTCAAAATGGACAAAATATCAAGAAACTCCCCTTTGAACAATTCTTTCATATCCCCCAATGGTTATGTTTGTAAATCAGCTGTTAGCGGTTAGTAGTTAACGGATCATATCAGTTGTTTTGACCAGCTGATTTGTATTGCATATCCTCCAATTCTTCCATATCTCCCAATTAACTGTTTTGACCTGCTGATTACATTAGCGGATTGTAGTAACGCGTTTGGTAACATTAGCTAATTGATGTTAATAAGTTGAATAAAATAACTAATGTGGGTACACATAATATTATTATAATAATAATAATAATAATAATAATAATAATAATAATAATAATAGTTTATTAAATATATGTATAGAGAGAATTATAAGAACTTTATTTTAAACGTTCACTTATTTTCTTATAGTGAAAAATAAAATATTTCAAATAAGAATACACAATTAATGAAAGTGGCCTTTAGCATGCCAACCCAGTAAGAAAACAAAAATTTCAAAATAATACCGATAAAAAAATAAAAAATAATTATTCTGTCATCTTAGATTGAGGGTTCTAAATCTTAAATAAAAAAATTAATAAAATAAAAAAAAAAAAACAATTGTCTGGTGGAATGTAAATCATCACTACCTACAGTACACAATATGAAACCGCTAAACCCAAACACTGCTCCAAGTAGACATGGCTAGGTGCCGGTTCCGGCCCGGCCCGGCCCGCCGGGCCACGGGCCAGCCAACCCGCGGACCGCAACCGGCCCACTAAAAACCAAGGGCCGGTTCATAGAACCTGCCCCACCCGCCGGTTCACCGGCCCGGCGGTTCACCGTCCCGGCGGTTCACCCACGAGTACGGTTCTTGAAAAAATCAAAGAATTTGGCCCGACCCGACTCGAACCACTGGTACAAAAAAAAATAGGGAGAACCGTAACCGGCCCGTTTTGGGCCCGGTCCGGTTCACTAACCGGCCACTGTTCATGCCGTTGCCGGTACCAGTTCACGGTTCAGGCCACGGGCATATCTAGCTCCAAGCAGCGTATCCAATATTGACGTTTGGGACAAAACAACTGATGGGTCTGCTCTCAGATCTGGAACGGTTTGGTAAGAAAACGTCCGGATCTGGGATGAACCGGTATGAATGAGCTTAGATCTGGCCTGATGACCTTCGAGCCGTTGCTGAATCGCACGAACACCTGCAAGAACTCAACGCCGGAGGGTTTTTCCGGCGTAGAGCCTCCGACGCTCAAGTCAGTATGTGAGAGATGATGGGAGCTGCCATCAGAGCAGCAGCAGTAATAGAAATGTATGGAATGAATGGGAGTTAGGGTTTTGGGATTACCTCAGTCCTTTATATAGGAGTACAATATATACCCGAAGTCCCCAAAATGCCCTGGCCGACTTAAGGGAAATGTCCAGAATACCCCGGTCGGTTCATATTCCGCCTACTTCCTAGTCAGCATCTAGATCCTTCCTTAGCTTCCTTCTTATCCTTAACTTTCCTTCAATATGCGGAGGTGTGTCAAAGCTATCGGGCACCTCGAACTGCAAGACTCCTTCAGTCGACTTGAGGTATCGAACCGAGTCGACTGGATCGCATTCCATCATTAATGGACCCTGATTCGTCTGATCGCTGTCGGGGCATATGTCGACTCGTTCCAGTCGACGGATATATGTCGACTCGGTCGAGAGCCGGGCTTCTTGATTGAGTACCATGAAACCCTACCGGCGGAGTCGACTGTGTTATAGTCGACTTTGGCAGTTCCGAACCACGATGACATGAACCGCTATGAGCCGATTGTGACCATGCCGCGGTTACTGAACCGTGGCACGATAGTATGGCTATATAAACAACCATTATATATTTATAAACCCGCCCTTTTACCAAACAATATTATTTAGCTCGTCAAACTTTCAAAACAGCGAAATAGACTAAAAAACGCTAAAATTTAGTAGAAACTCCAATAACTAAACGTAGCAATAATTTGAAATAAACATAGCTAATTCTTTACAACAAAAAAGACAAGGGAAAAAGTAAAATCTCTCACGTTATTTCTTAATTTTATTCAAAAACTGTAGTACAAATGAATCAGAATGTAAATGAGTCGAGCCAAAAATATTTGGCTAAGCTTGGGAAGGTTTGAACTAAAAGTAATCCATCAAGAAGCTAAATTGTTATTATACTTATTATTCACATAGTTTTTTAAATATATAATAAAATTTTACAAAAAACCATTATTGTATGGATCTACATTATATTCAAATTGAATTTTTGAATAAAAAAATAAAAATGACATATGTTTTGAAATGAATATAATATAATTTATTATTAGTTATGTGCACCGTCATATTTTATGTAATTTTACACATTTAAATTTCATATACCATTTTAAATAAATTAATATAGGTAATTTGTATTACATATTGATTCTATAATTTTAATTTATAAACATTATTTAATAAGCATTTCTTGGTGATGGAAGAGGCCACAAGGGACATACAAAGTGATATCCGTTGGTGATGGATGAGGCTACAAGAGACATACAAGGTGATATCCCTTGGTGTATGCTCTTTGCTGATGATGTGGTGCTAGTTGACGAGAGTAGGGCAGGATATATAAAGTTAGAGTTGTGGAAGGACACGTTAGAGTCGAAAGGCTTCAGACTTAGTAGGACGAAGACCGAGTACATGACGTGCGCTTTCAGCATGGCTACATATGATGATGGTGACGTTAGCCTTGACGTGTAAGTGGTGGCCAAGAAGGAGACTTTCCGGTATTTAGGATCGATGCTACAAAAGGATGGCAGCATTGATATAGATATTAGGCATATAATTGCAGCCGGTTGGTTGAAATGACGTCAAGCTTCGGGCGTTCTCTGTGATAAGAGGGTGTCACAAAGGCTAAAAAGTAAGTGTTATAGGACGGCGATTCGCCCGACAATGCTATACGGTGCTGAATGTTGCCTACAAAAAGGTAACATGTCCAACAACTAAGTGTAGCAGAGATGCGTATGTTGCATTGGTTTTGCAGGCACACAAAAAGGGATAGAATCCGGAATGAGGATTCGAGATAGGGTCGGGGTGGCTCCAATTGAGGAGAAATTGGTTCAATATTAGCTGAGGTAGTTTGGACATGTCCAACAGGGGCCTCCCGATACACCGGTGCATAAGGAAGTTCTACAGCGGGTCAATGATGTAAAGAGAGGTAGAGGTCGGCCTAAACTCACTTGGGAAGAGTCGGTTAAGAGAGACCTTAAAGATTAGAATATCTCCAAAGATTTAGCGGTGGATATGAGCGCTTGTGGCTAGCAATCAACGTGCCAGAACCGTGACTTTTTGCTCCTTTCTCTTTTGCTTCAATCTCTTCCTTTTGTTTTTTTAGCCCTTTTTGTGTTTCTCTTACCATTGGTTCTCTTGGGTTTCATCTCTAGCCTACCCAACTTGTTTGAGACTAAAAGGCTATGTTGTTGTTGTATTTAATAAGCATTTCTAATTTATAAATTATTAATGAATATCTCTTATTTGTTTATCGCACGAGATTCGTACCAGTACTAATAAACCGAAGGAAATAATTGATTAAATCAATCATGCTATGCGATCATGCTTGTTCAGAAAGTCCACGCAATCTCGTCTCTATCAGACTTTGGCCATTATACACGTGTACTTATATTTATACTATTAAAATTAATTAAAATTAAATGACTGGGGACAAATGACGTCGTGTGTCTCGCTTAGCTTCAAGTTTCAAAACCACGAAGCATCCGAGGTGGAACCCACGTAGGGGCGCACATGTACGATCCCGGTTAGAATACTGTGCCCGGTTTAGACTCCTACCCGCTTCAGAAAGAGGGAAAATAAAATAGTTCACTAAACTAAACACAAATACCCAATTTAATGGCAAATACTTAGGTGTGTCAGGGCCTTATGTGAATTACATCCCTTCTAAAGGCGCGTGAGAGGTAAGAAGGTAAGTGTTTTTTTTTAAATGAGACATGTGTCCCATTTTTATTGGGTAATGAATTTCATTTATCATATTATATAAATTAAATTATCATGCATATTTTGTATCAAAAAAATAAAAATAAAAATATCAAAATTCATAATTTTTCATTCTCTACAAATAGAGACCACATTTGATATTTTTGGAACACAATTAATTTATCATTTTTTACAATTAATTTATCTTATTGGAAGATTATGACGCAAATCTATAATTAGATGAATATGTTTAATAGTAAGATGAACATGTTATAGAGTAAGATGAACATGTCATAGAATAAGATGAAAATGTTACATTTTCACGGATGAAATTTAGATGAACATATTCTAAAATAAGATGAACATGTTACATAATAAAATGAACATGTTATAGAATAAGCTGAACACGTTGCATACATAATAAAATGAACATGTTATAGAATAAGATGAACATGTTACATAATAAAATGAACATGTTATAGAATAAGATGAACACGTTACATACATAATAAAATGAACATGTTATAGAACAAGATAAACATGTTACATAATAAAATGAACATGTTATAGAATAAGGTAAACATTTATAAAATAAGATGAATATGTATTATTTTCTGCAATTTGTAACATGTTCATCTTATTTGAAAACATATTCATCTTATTATGTAACATGTTCATTATATGTCAGTATAATAAAATAATTACGAAAAAACGAAAAATTAGTTGTGTTAAAAAAAACCTATCAAATGTGGTCTCTATTTATAGATAATGAAAAATTATGAATTTTGATATTTTTATTTTATTTTTTTAATATAAATAATTAATAATATTTTAATTTATGTAATATGTCTCATTTTTCAATTAAAAAAAAAATAGGAATGTGCACTACACTCTCTTAATTTTCTAGTTTTGGAAGGTGAGGAGCGCGTACAAAATGTGCCCTGACACACTTAGCTAGGTGTGCCAGGGCACACGGTAGTACTTCTGCAATTTAATTGTACATCTTTTTTGTTAAAAAATTTCATGCGTGCAGAAGAAAATCTGAAAAATGTTTTTTTTTTTTTTTTTTTACCTCAAAAGTACTTTATTGTTTTGCTAAACAATAAAAGTTTGGTGAACAAAAAAAGTATAATGATGGGAAAGAATAAAATTAGCATCCAACAATTAACAAATAGCATAGTTGTTAAATAAAACGAGCGGTCTATGAGCTTGGCTAACGAGCCAAACTTATTTAAAATTGTTTAATCAGCGAGCTGAGCTGAGCTTAGGTAACACTTAAAGTTTTTTGTGTAATTTTTTTCTACACTAAATTTTATTAAACTCGAACTCAGCTCGTTTATAGTTTTACATGTCAAACTACACAATGGCACAGCAAACATAAATGAGCAAAATGTTATTATAATATTTGTCATTTGAATTCATCCACAGGTAAGGTATAGTATAGTATAGTACATTACTACTAAAATAAAAATTAGCATCAAAACCGTGTTTATCTTTCCCAATTTCCTAAACCAAAGTTTTTTATCCAATTTGAGACAATAAAGCAAACCCGAGGCCCGAAAAAAACATGAAAAACAAAGGAAAAAAGCAAAAATAGAAAAACACAAAAGCCGAAAGAATCTCGATGTTTGCCGAATTGCTGGTTCAGGCTATGATGACGACGACGACGACGACCGGTCCACCGCCTCAGCCAATTTTCCGATCCTCTCCGCCAGCTCCGGTGACAGCTTTATCGCCGGCTTCTTCACCTTCTCCCGCCGGAAATCGAAACCCAAAGCATCCGACACCTCCTCGGAGCTCCACCCGGCCTTCCGTAGAATATCCGAGAACCGGTCCGCTTTCAGCAGCAGGGCGTCCATCACGGCCTGATTGTCGAGCATCACCATCTCGCCGTCGAAGAAGCCCGATGCCGGCACGCCCACGATCTCGGACACGTCGGACTCCGCCCACCCGCCTTCCCTCAGAACCGACCCGATTCGGCTCACGTACCCGTCGACCCACTCGGGCGACTCGGATCTCGGCATTTCTATGTACCTGTCCGGCGATGAGGAGGACGAGGACGACGAATTCGAGCTCCTCCGCCGCCGATCGACGGCGGCGTCACTCCAGAACTCCACCCACCGCGGCGTGCGCCCACCGGAAAGCGCGTCGAGGCTCCTCCTAGAGAAATTGGTCGAGGACCCGGTTGATTTCTCGGTCAGCGACCGCTGCTTGGAGAGGACGTTCGGGGCGGCGGTTTGGTGGAAAACGGATTCCCGGTCGAAGAAATCCGACAGATCGAAGCCGCAGCAGAAAATCCGGCTCTCGTCGACGAAGAAGACAGGGTTTCCGGCGAGGCAAGGGTTGCAGGGGATGTAGCAGTGGTTGAAAACAGGAATCAGAAGCGGGGCACGTTTCAGTGCGTTTCGGGCTATTTTCATGGCTTTTTCCGGGTCGGACGGCCTCGGGCCCCATGATTTTGACCAGAGCGCGTCGCGGGCTATGTGGAAGGAGATGGAAGCGATGGGGAGATCGATGGAGGCCCGGAGGTGGAGCCTGGCCGTACCGGAGGACCGCCAGTCGGGGAAGCCGGCTCCCAGGGGCAGGCCGGCCGAGAGGACTGCCCGAAGGTCCGGAGGAAAGGCGAAGCCGAACTCGGCCTCGGCCACGGCGAACTCCGGCTCTGTCAGGCCTGGCCGGACCAGGACGCCGGAGTTCTTGAGGTGGGCGATCACCTTGTCCGCGAGGGGGGTGAAGGAGAAGAGGCTGTTGCGAGGGGGAAGGGGCGTGGAGGGGGCCGACGCGGCGGCGCGAGCAGAGAGGCGGCGGAGGCCGGCCATGTGGGCCGGGTTCAGACCGGCCATCCTCCGGTCCACGTCCACCATTATATACTACAAATCTAAAAGGTTTTGAATTTGTGATCCTGCACGAGCTTTATTCTTTCTCGAGGTAGAAAAAAATGGGGGGTCTGATCTGTGTGTAGGTTTTTGTCTATTATCCTTTTTCACTGTGCGTGTGTGTTTTTTCAGAGAGAGGTTTAGAGAGAGAAAGTGTGGAAAAGTAGAGAGATGGAGTGGAGCTGACAGTGAAGTGCAAATGGGGGAAAGTGAAAAGCAGAGGATTTATAACAGGTGGAGGAGGTGGGGCCCATTTCGAGATTATTATGATGGGATTAAAATTAATTAACAAATTAGTAAGTAAATATAGTATTAGTAGTATTTTTTTTGGATTGGGGTTGTGTTTTTCAATTTTTTTTTTTTTAATTTATTTTTTGTTAATCGGTTTTCAATTTTTTTTTTCACGGCTACAAAAGTTCTTAGCATGACAGCCTGAGTCACTTTAGGAGGGTCCACCCCTTTTATTTAAAGATAAATATGTAAATAAGGGAGATACTACCGTTCTGTTATGAAACTATTCTGTCATGTTTGTAAACCGTTAGATTAACTCTCCGACGTTTACATGATGATCTAACGGTTATAAACCCGACCGAATGATTCAGTAATGGAAACATAGTATTTCCCTGTAATTATACTATTAAATGCCATGTTTTTGTTTTGTTATTTTACTACATATGACATTTTTTAAATTTTTAAATAAATTATACATATTAGTTAAAAAAAATTATGTTGGACTAATGAGGAATTTGGTGAAGTCATAATAGAGACATATAAAATATTCTTATTCAAGCTTAAATGGGGAGATTTGTTGCACGGTTTAACGTGATAATTTTCTCTAATCAAAGAAACAAAATCAGATATTTAAAGGGATTGATTATAGTTTTTGTGTTGTTACTTTTTTTGCGAAGAGTTTCAAAGGGTTGGTCGTCTTGCCTGCCAAGAGCCAGCACCAAATTGATCTCTCATTTAATTGCATTTTTATTGATCATGTGTCACACGTACAAAAATATTTTTTACATGTAACTTTCATTTGGTGTGTTAAAAGTTAAGACATAATAATGCTAAGTCAATCTTGATTTTCTTCTTAAATTGTCGATATCATATCATATTATATATTCAATTATATTGATATACTGTCAGGGGCGGACGCAGAATGTTAAAAGTATGGGGGCACAATATAATTTATAAAAGAACAAAAAAAACGACAAACGTTACATTACAATTGTTCTCTATGTGTTTTCTAAAAAAATACGCTACAAATAAGAAATAACATTTACGACTATTTATTAAAATCATGAAAGCCCTAAATTAAAAATTACATCAATTTTAAAAATTCTCAAATACAAATGTTGGGTTATAAAAATTAGAAAACAATTAAATAAAGCATACTTTTTGGAATAAAAATTGATAGCCACTAAGGAAGTAGAAGTTTAAACCTATACCTATTGAGTATTGAAGGATTTTATTTATTTATTTATTTATTACTAATTGCATCCAAATTTTATAGTTGGGCTGGAGGGAGTAAAAAAAGATAAATGTGAACAGAATATAAGATGACATACGACCTGACAAAAATAAAATAATTTGGCTTGTTGTACTATTGGGTCCACATGACAACACAATTAAAATATATATTACATACTACATCACAAGAAAACTTAACACAATATATATATATTACATACATATAATATATACTGACAGTTCTCATACCACAGGGGCACGTGCCCCTGCGGGCCCCTATGTGGGTCCGCCCCTGTATACTGTCAATTATAGAGAAATGCTACGGTCCACTACTGAATCATTCCATCGAAGTTTATAACCGTTAGATCAACTATCTCTGACGGATACATGATGATTTAACGGTTATAAATTCCGACAGAATAATTCCGTAATGAGACTGTAGCATCTCTATCAATTATATTCATCGTATTGTAGAGAATGTCATGTATATACAAATGTTGCAGAAATATTATTGTTACACAATTATACTTTTTCAGACAAATATGCTTACTTTCACCACCTTATCTAAAAGAATGAGAATTTTTCTACATCTCTCTCAAACTTATCTAAAAGAAATAGCTTTGAAAATATATTGCAATGACGTTGGCCTCACTAACTGAATTAATATAATTTTTTTTAATTTATTTTTGTATACCTAAATATCTTAGGTACACAAGTTTATTTATGGATTGGTGTAATAATGGCATATATCCAAGTGTATTTCTTTTAATATAATATAGATGTCAATACCAATGAATAATTGTATATTATGACATGTCATGAGACTATAGCAAAATTGAGACCTTTCATAATAATAATATATATAAACATGCATCTTTGTTAGAAATATTTGACTGTAAGCATTAAACCACCTGACATAAAAATTTGTGTTGTAATACGAGCAACGGTGCCGGTTTAGTGAAAAAACGCATCGAATCGCAAAAACAAAAAAACAAAAACCGAACTACACCACAACTTAGAAAAAACTTAACCGCAACTAAACCAATATTTTTACACTAAAACAACCAAACCGAAATGTACGGTTCGACTCGGTTTTCGATTTTATCTCAGTTTTTCTATACATTTCATTCAATTTGGTGCGGTTCAGTGCAAAATCGCACTGGACCGAACAAAATAAAAAATCGAACTTATGAAAAATTATATCTGCACCGCACCGAATGCAGGAAAAAATCGAACTGGAATTTTTTACATTAAAAAAACCGAACTGAACGCCGCACCGAATCGCACGATTTGGCTCGAATTTTCAGTTTCGGCCCAGTTTTACTCGCTGATATAGATATGTATGTACCACTTATTTAATATATATTCACAACAACTAGGCTAACTGAAAAATGGAGTCACGTTATATAAACTTTTAAAGAAAGTGAAACGTATTAATAGCACCTCTGAAGGAAAAAGTCCATGGATGATGATGCATTTCAAACTTTCACATGGCAATTTCCAGAAATTAATCACCTACAATTCACATGGCTCTCGAGAATCGATCAGTGTACATATTTGTCAGTTTTGTCAGACATGGCCACGGGCGGCCCGGCCCGTGGCCCGACCCGTGACCCGGTACCGGCCCGGCCCGGCCCGGTACCGGTA